>OMOW01101509.1:0-10310 GCA_900312555.1 Lamprogrammus exutus
AATACAGGAATAATTAGAAATATGGATGTCAAGATTGGCAGACTGATGGGCAACTTTAATGTTTGAGTAGGTGGTGAACAGAATGTAAGAGCTACACTTACCTCATCCATCACCATGATTTGGGTTTTATCCACTTTGGCCACACCTTTCTTGATCAGGTCTAGTATTCTGCCTGGGGTGGCTATTACCACATGCACTAGGAAGGGAGAAACAAAGAGGACATCTCAAGATTTACGGACATTGTTGTGCAATACTATAGCGTCACCTGCTGAATGAGCCATCTACAGAAGGTTTTCTCACAGAGTACGATTACTAAATAAATAAGCAGTTTAACTGCCCAGAGTTAAACCCAAATGCACCTCTTTTTATTTCAGTCCATGTTCAAGATCTGAAGTGGTTCCAGATTCAATTCTGCTTTTATCCAGATAAATTAGCAGACAAGCATCCTGCTTTGTGAGACAGTGTCCTGAACATTACTAAGGAACCTGAGGTCAAAAGGGACACAAGCAATTTAGCTGAGTTGTGAGTAATGCTGTCAAGATGTATCCATTCATAATCACACTTAACGTCTCTTCAAGGTCAGCATAGAGATGCTGCAAAGCCATCACAAACCTGCTTTAGATAAGATAAGATAATCCTTTATTTGTCCCACAACGGGGAAATTTGCAGTGTACAGCAGTGAGATAAACCAGTACACCATGAGTATAACTATTCAAAATTGGCTGAGGTATGATATTTGTAAATTATTTTTTTTAACTAAAAGTGACGAGTTCAAGATAAAACATAACGTGAAAAACCTGGCTGTAGCTTGTCCATCTTGCAAATGGAAACCTTATTTCCTTATTTATCGGCATGATAAGTACCTGTCTCATCCAGGCGCATGATGTCGTCCCTCAAATTGGTGCCACCAGTGGTAGCCATGACCTTAACTCCTCCCAGGTGCTTGCTGAGCTGAATGCTGATCTGGCTCATCTGCAAGGCCAACTCTCTTGTTGGCACCATTACTATGGCTGGATTTGTGAGACAGAAATGGGAAGGACTGATGAAATGCAAGGGTTGATGGAATGCATGGTGGCGGTTTGGTAGAGAGATGCTCACATACTCAAATATACAAAACAATTGGCAAACAGGAAACTGTATGCAGGAAAACAGACTTGTTCATGAGCCCAAGAGGCAGAGGTCAATCACATTACAACAAATCATGTGTATTGATAATTACTGATATCTCTGAAGTATAGCCAATTAATATTGCTTTCAAATTTGGAATTAACAATCAACACACCAGTCTGACACTGTAAGTTACACAGAACATAAAGTTGAAAACATTCAAAAAAAGATAGAAAAATTATTCAATTGCTCCTTTTCTTTCTCACCATTAGGAATCTGTTGCCTAATCATTATCTGATGTGTAATAAAGAAAAAAAGTTCAAATTTTACAACAAACTGTTTCAAGTTTGCATGTTATGGGCAAGCATTATGTTTGGGGGAAATGTTCGTAATTTCAAGCCCTGTATAATGTCCCTATAGGAATTGAAAAATGTCTTATAAAGATGATATTTAAAAAATAATCCCATTGTAATTTATGTTTCTCAGTCATTAATTTAAATTATGCCCAGTATTTATACATTTCATCTTAAATACAAACTACAGTGGAGTAAATACATATTTAGCTGTGTCCACTTTTATGGTATTTTAGTGTAGTGGCTGATTTGTATAGAGGTCGATGTTCCTGGCTTTAATGCATTTTATTTAGGCATCAGTTTGTACATTAAATCAAGAGGTTCTTTGAATAAGGGGAAGGATTTTCTTTGCCCGTTCGCAGTAGTGAGTACTGCATTAGTCAGACTTCGCCACTGTCATTGCAACATTCATCACACACCCTCATTCAGAGCACCACCTGTATTTTAATTTAGTCTTTACTGCACACTTCGTCACTTCATCCTTCACAGTTTAGGTCTTGCAACACACAAAGTAAAGCTAGTGATGTCTAAAAATCAGTATGCCAATTTCAGTCGATAAACAATACCACCATTGAAATCAAGTGATGTGCTGTAATCGTTACAGAGCAACAGTTCCAAAATCGTTCCAAAATAAGCAACAGAACCTCCTCTCACCCTGAATGTGATCCTTCTTCAGGTCTATCCTCTCCAGGAGAGGGATGAGGTAGGCTCCACTTTTCCCTGTGCCATTTTTGGCCCGAGCCAAAATGTCTCTTCCTGACAAGGCAATGGGGATGCTTTCCTCCTTTTGGCAGAAAGAAAAACTCAATCAACACAATGTGCAGGTTTCACTGGACAAGACTAGCACATCTGAAACCAGCATTCACTCCAAGTGCCATGTGTATAACACATTTCGTGCACCTGATGCTTTCAGGATCCAAAACAAGCTACAGCTATGACTGCACAATCATACCACAGCATTAAAAGACCAACTTCTCCAAATTTGCTTTTCTTATACCCCCATTTGTGGTTTACAGATGGCTTCAGTCCAAGGCCATGAACTCTGATGGCATACCTGGATAGGTGAGGGTTTCTCCCATCCCATTTCAAAAATTCCCATCAGCAGTTCCCGCTTCAGGCAGTAGTCCTCAAATTCATTCCCCTTGGTTGATGTGACATCCTGGGAAACACAGAGAGTATTTAACCTCCCTCCAGTAAATCTAAAGACTCTAGCATGTCTGCTATTCCTAAGAGTTACCTTACCGAAGTTCTGACTCTGTTGTCTTTTGGAGGAAGCTCCAGGCACTTCTTCCAGTCGTCACCAAATCTGATTATAAGAGTTTACATTATCAGGTCCAAGACACACATGCACACTGACAAAAGAGGAGTATCAACAAAATAAACTAAATGCTTCAACCCAAAAAATGCGATTTATTAATCAAGTACTCAAAGTGAATAGACAACAATGCCATGGCATTAAAAAAATATGCCGAGGTTAAGAAGCTTCCAAGAGTGGCAGGGAGCCATTTCTGGAGCCAGTTTTGAAGTTGACTGATGATAAATCAACAACAGCAAAACACATTTGGCTGAACGCACTCTGGTTAGGTATGATTATGCAGTCACTATGTATACACTGTTGAACAATTATCAGATGTGGAGAGGTTACCTGAGATTTTTTATTGATCTGGACAATCTTATAACTTTGTAAACTCTACAGTCAAACCAGCTGTTTGATCAACTAAACAGTAACAGAAACAGCTATTACTGGAAGCTCTCTGTAAGGAAATTGCACTTATGTCATCTTTGTCATCTTTAAAATTTTGAGTCAAATATTTTGTTCAGTGGAGGATTGGAGGAAATTCTGTAACATTATCTTACTTGATGCCCCCACTGCTCGGGGGAATGCTGCTCCTTTTCTGGGGGACACTGGACTGTTGTGCAAATGACTGCTGGGCCGCTGTCTTTGGCGGTCCTTTGAGCTGCCCGTTTGCTGCTTTGTTCAATCCGATCATGGGTGCTGGGTTTGCTGTCCGTGCTGTAGCCATGGCTTCAATAGCTCAACTGAGCATTCACCACAAACTTCTCCGACTGTGTGCAGGTGTAAATTTTTCCTTTTTTTGCTGATCCGTTTCCACTGCTTTGTGCTTAATAATGCCCTTGTGTAAAAAAAAAAAAAAAATGTCTAAAACCTGAAAACTAAAAACTTTTGGCTCATATTTTTCCTCTTAAAGGATGTATTGTGTACACAACCCTATGGTCACACCTCTTGAAAAGAAGAGGTCAACTTATTAATTCTGTTTGTGTCTATATACAAGACTCTCTCCTAAAAGGGAGAAATTAACATTCATATGAATAAATAATCTGTCCAAAACAAACTTCTCTAATTTTCTTTCAAAATATGTCTCCAAGTAGTCTAATCCTTGCTGTGAGTATCAAGCATCTTGGCTTTCCAGTCCAAGTGCCATTTCTTCACATTCAATCCCACTACTATCAAAATATTATTTGCTGGCTCAGATCACAGACGACTCTTCTTATTCATTTATCAGACATCAAGCATCAAAGTTTTCTTAATTGGTTTTGTTGTGCTCAAAAAGTCACAGTTTTAAATGTCTATAGTTGTATTGTTCCGGGTCTTCTGCAAGAACAGTTGAGAGGGCAGCCTCAAAGTGCTTTGAGAGAATCTGCTTTCAACGCAAAATCCAGTTACCTGCCAAGCAATACATAAACATGGATGTTTAATCATTTCAAACTTTAATGTAAACCAGGCAGAAACATTAGAGCACAACCCAGCTGGTAAAAAGAGATCAATGCCTTTTATGACGATGAGCGCTTTTCACCTGGGGTTTTCTTTGCTATACTGGGAAGCAAATAAACTGGGACGCCACGTTGAGAGAAGTACTTGACACTAGCCACACCAGCGAGACCGCAGATGCATTACAATTCATAACACAAACAACTTTGATCAAGTGTCGTTCGCCGCACTTAACAGGAAACGGCTGAACGGATTAGAGGTTTACTGTAATCAACAACCAACTGTGGCTGTGACGCTTTGTGGTAAACAAGCCGCCGCACGGTTAGAGTTGACGGCTAATGTTGTAGCAGCTACGCAAATCAAAGACGCAAGCTGTACGCAACTCGGTGCTTTTACCCAGTGAACGCTTCTAACTTGTTTTCCTGAAAGCTGACCACCGACGCGCTCTCGTTCGTCTCGTCTTTCTTCAGATGTGTTAGCTTGACATAAGTTAGCATGCTCAGAAGTCCCGTTCATGCTTAATTACCAGAAACGTGCGTGTCACCGTCCAGTTCGCCAGCTAACGCTATTCTAAATACACACGCTCTAATCTGTGTATATAAAACACTAGACGCTAAACAAGTACATGGCTAATCTCAAATCGCGCCCGATACATCATTTTTAGACATTTAGTCTAACACAACGACTGGTGTAGCATGCTAAATGTTAGCTTAGCTTGTGTGTATGAAATAATGTGCTTCAGATGGGGATTAACTGTATAATCACTTAGAGAGAGAAAAGTGCTACCTTCGCTTTGTTACATCCATCCACAGCCTTGCACTTTTGACGTTAGTTATGTATTATCACAGCTGATTAATGGAGTTTAGTTGAGACTCGCTCTCTGGAGAAATCCACCGAGTTGTCGGTCTTTGTCTCTTCTTTCGGGATATTGACAATTCAACATGGCCGCGCACTCGGTTTTGGGCCGGAGGAGCGTGAATTGACCAATGACAGCGCTGCTTTCACATTTACGACAATTGTTGCTGGATACGTTTGACAAATGTTCATCTTTTGTGGAAAACATTTAATACTTTTCACAAGCACAGACCTTAAACTTTGTACACACACACACACACACACACACGCACACACTCACAGACAGAACTGCACGTAACTTTTACAATCTTGATAATATTTGATAGTGCAATGAGTCAGTTAGGTTTGCTGCTTCAAAAAAGTCTTATAACTAAATTATTAGCTGACAGATGATTATTAAAGTGTCCAAGTTCACTTAATTTAAGTCGATGTCCATCATCCATGGCTCATTCCAGACAATTCAGGAAGATTCAGTTCACAGTGTTCTGTTTTGGTCTCATGCCGTAGCATTTAACTGTTGCTTCTTACCCACAGACAGTGACAGTGGATAAGTCTGGGACATATTTGGACTACATATTTTGGTTTCTTCTGGCCTCTGTCCCCAGCCTGAGCCTGGTGTATGCTCCTTCCACATCTGGGGCTCACACACACATACACACAGGTAAACTCATAATTAGCTGCCACTTGTGTGTAAAATCCAGACCAGAATTGACTGATATCTGTGTAGATATCCATCTGATCACTGCAGCAGCTGGCAGGCTAATAGTCCGTCAGTGCGTCCAACAGCAGCTGGATGTCAAAGCTGGACGTGGGCTCTCTGTAAAAGGAGTCTGACACAGCCCAAGGAGGAGCCTTTGTTTGGCCGTGTGGAGGTAGTTGTATCTCACACTGGACATTACGTTTGTCCTAATAAAATGGAAATGCAAGCGTAGATGGAGTCTTTGGACTCTGGGAGGCGCTATGGTGAGGGGTGTGTGGCGTGGTTGAAGGGGAACATCCAAGACTGTGGTTAGGTGATGGGGATCCTAAAGGTGAGGCAGAGAGAACAAATGAAATACTTGCAGTTTACAACCTTTATGTGTGCAGATGTGAATGTGCACACTCACCATTTACTGCTAAGACGCTCCCGTGTGGTGAGACTGACACACCGAGTTGATCTTGAACTCTAATCTGCCTGGAGACCCTCCCTCGTAACACATCTGCTATCTGAAAAAGATTACAATATGTTACAATCTCCTGTTTTCATGAGCTAAAGCGCATGTCCCTGTTTTAAGAGGATCTGCTAAATCATTCTTGAGCCAAACAAAAATCATCATATCTGTGGAAAATACACTGCACCATTCCAGTCTGGCCTCTAGATGGAAGGAGATACACTTTTATTTTCCATTCTTTACTAGCCAACATTTCTTCCTCGTATCCTAGCTGGAGCTGCACCAGGTAGATTTGCTTGCATTTGTTCTAATCAAATGAGTGGAATTTGCCATCGGAAAATTTCAAACAACAGTTAAAAAACAGACAAGGAAGTAGCATTGAGATTCACAGCTTTCCTGTCACTATAGCAGCAACTAATATCAAGAAACAATACAGTAAGAATGGAATTTGGTCAAGGTATGTTTTGATATGCAAATTATTTCTGTCATCATTCTATTTCTATCACTCACTTTCTTATTTTTGGCCACCATCACAGGTGTGTCATTGTGGTAGTTCTTAAGGCTGCAGTCAGCTCCACTCTTCAGGAGCAGACGCACCGTGTCCACCTGTCCTCGGCCACAAGCACTGTGCAGGGCTGTGTTCCCACTGTATGACTGTCTGTTGATGTCACAGCCGTTCTGTGACAGAAGGACATAAGACAGATATGAGTCATAATGAGAGCCAAAGTATACGCAGGCAGCCACAGAAAGCAACACAAAAGACAGACCAATGAAAATGGTAAATTATATCAAATAGGAGAGCAGAGGAGAAGAAAAGACTGGGCAAAGAGAAGAAACGACAGATTTATGAGATCTGATAATAAATCACAAACTATAAATGTGTTGGTTCATTTATGTGGAAACTTTATCTGTAATCTAGGAAGGAAAGAGAAACTCTCAGAGGTCAGCGTGATTGTCAAGTATAGTCACTCTGTATGCAACTGATGAGCGGGAATAACGAAAACAGACGTATCAAAACGACCTGAGTCATAACCCCCCAACCTCCTTCCTCCCTTGCTACGCACCCTCATTACCTCAATGAGGAAGTGGACCATGTCTGAGTTATTGCTCTCCACTGCGTGCATTAGAGGACTCTGGCCACTTTTGACGTCCTGATCAGAAAATAGCACCATGGGAAAAAAATCAGTACAGGCAGTTAGAGACAATAAATACCCAAATGTGTGATGTTGTGAAACTTAGCCACTGCTGACTACAGTGAACACAGTGCAAGAACTGACCATAGCATTGATGTCAGCGCCTGCATCCAGCAGCATTCTGGCCAAATCCTTGCAGCCACGTTGCACCGCCAGATGTAGAGGGCTAAACCCTAAGAACAGGGACAGAAGGCGACCTGAGTTTTATGGTGCTCAAATGTACAATTGTGAACATACACATAGAAACAAAGGAATCTACATGAATCTATATGTTATATATATATGTATTATTAGGAGTTAAATAATAACATTAAAATGAACAATGCCTCCTGATAATAAAAAATATCGCCCCTCTGTCCCACTAACATAATACTGTAAATGTTGCAGAGGGAAGTTTCCGTTTTGTGTAGAAAGGTCTGGCAACACGACAATGCACTAACACCAGACCGCAGAGGCAAGAAATGTCTTCTCTACACACATACACACACACACCCACACACACACACTCACACACACCCACACCCAAACCACCAAAAGCCTTACCTGTACTGGGGTCATTTCAAGTATTCCCCAACAAACACAGATGCACACATGCTACTGAGGTCACTGTCATTCTTATTTCTTTATGTTGTTAGACTACAGATAGGAGCAGCATTGTTTTATGATCAATTGTATGCCAAACAAAAGGAGCGTAATAAGAAGAAAAGTTGCCCAAAACATTAGATTTATGCCGCAATATGTGTGTTGATTTATGCTAATTAGTCATTTTATGTCTTGTTTTCTTTAGATCATCCTCTGAGAATCTTCTTGTCCATAATGTACCTTCATAGTTTCTGATCTCCAGACATGCAGATGAGGACAGAGAAAGCACTACAGTGAGACAGTCACGCTGGTCATATTCACAGCAGAGGTGGTGCGCTGTCTGGCCGTTACGGTCCAAGGCCGCAGGGTCGGCTCCTGCTCTCAACAAAGCCTCCGCCATGCCTGCCTGCTTGGTTATCACTGCCAGATGAAGAGGAGTCTGGGGGGGAGGAGAGACAAAAAAGAGCAAAGACAATTTAGACCAGTCAGTGTTATCACTTTCATAGTCACAAAACACTGTTTCTCAAGACAGGGTTCATTGGTCACACTGCAGTACACACCAGGCAGCACTCTGAGAGCATAAAATTCCATTGATGCATCCAAACACATCATTCCTGTCACAAAAATGTTTAAAAATTAATTTGACTAAGTGCACGCCACTCTTATGAACTCAGTTTCATAGTTCTGACTAATAAATGCTCATCCAATGGTGGAAATCCCAGATCTGGATTGCCATCAGGAAGTTGGTCCTTTGCTCAAGTCCAACAAACATTATGGAAAGACTTGAATATGTGTTGCGTTATTCTCCAAACAAATAGACTGAAAAGAGACAAATTCTTAAGATAAGTGATGAACAGGTGGAAAATGATGTTATAAACATAATAAAAACTATGGTATGTATATTCTTTTTTATGTGAGGATAAAGGAAGATATGGTGCTGTTTCTGGTAAAGGTATGGTTTCATCTCCAACTTGTAGAATGTAGGACAATAGGGAAATAGGGACGGGCCAGCACCTACAAATGGCCGGGACAGCATGTCTGATTTCATAATCGTTACCACACATCACGAAGATCACAAGATAGAAAGCAGGCACATGCAAAATGTGCCTATAGTCACATTAACACATGTAAAATACACGGCACCACAGAACACACACCACCAACAATTGTCCCAACACGTGTCTGTATGATAATTCTAAAATGAGGACGAGCCGGTTCTGAGTGACAAACAATCTGCAACAACAGGAATTACTTTGCTGTTCCCTAGGTGGATGCCTGGTTGAATAGATTTGGTGATGAGTGAAATCCCTTGAGCAATCTAGGATATTCCTTTGAAAGAGGTCAGTAAATTATCGAATTGCGTTATCCTGTTAACTATGTCAACCCTGCCCATTGATAGCATGTTTAGATTAAGAAAAAAACACTTTAGTCATAAAGGGAAGTCCTTTAACCTGGAATTTTTAGCTGCTATAAATGTTACACAATCAGCACACCAATCAGGAACACATGTTCTGCCAAGTTTCACTTTTGCAGCATGTGGACTAAATAAACCATTAAAATGTGAGTGTGCGTGTGTGTGTGTGTGTGTGTGTGGTGATGTTGAGGGTTTATTCCAGTAAAGAGTATTTAAAAAGTATTGTAACAGTGAGAGAGAGCCTTAGTGGAATTCCTCCAGTGATTCTCCATTCTACTCCTGTTTCCCTGAATTCTGAGTCACACACACACACACACACTTTGGCCTTCTAAAAGGAGTTGACAGAGTTCCTGTAAAGCATTTCAGTGACTAACACAAAAATCATGCAAAGATAAGAGGGGAGATGGGAAGGGAGAGGGAGCTGAGAGAGGGAGGAATGAAGAACAGACGGAAGCGGCGGAGGGGAGTCCAGGGGAAAGACAGGATAAGAGAGGGAAAATCCCTTGATTCTCCCGAGTCTGTCCTCACACACTGACATTCCTGTAAAACAAGCGGATCAACATGAAGGAGGAGAAAAGATGAGAGGAAAGAGGAGGTTTCTGGGCATGAAGAAAAGCCCTGGGCTGTAGGCTGTGCCAAACACAGATAAGTACACAAAGATGGGTGGAAGGCAACATGCAGCGAGAGACCCGGGTTTTGCAATGAGCACTTGAGAATACAGCCCGAATAACAACAACAACAACACTACCTCTTATGTCAGCTGTGTTGACAGTTACACTGATAGCATCAGTCAGTTCATCGGTTAAGGTTAGGAACTCTAAATTCTTTTAAGACGAGAGGAAAAAGAAATGGTGAAGATGAACAAAAAGGGAGAGAGACAGAGACAAGAGAGACTGGCGCAAGAGAGAGCGCGAGAGAGAGAGA
>OMOW01101511.1:0-10353 GCA_900312555.1 Lamprogrammus exutus
AGCTAATCCATAAAAGTCAGAACAAGTCAAGCAATAACTGATAAATCTGGAATGATCCTGAAAAGTCAGAGATAAAACTGGAGGGCCTGGAAATTTGATACAGATGTCTTACTGACGCTCTGGAACATTTCCCCGTCTCTTTGTCGTTCTCCTCTGCGGGAGCAGAAAAAAACAACAAACCTTAAAAGATGGAAATACCTTCAACGATGAGCTTGGCTGTGCACGATATTTCCTTGCCAGCGTTCTTGGCCACACACGTGTATTCACCGGTGTCGGACAGCTGCACGTCGATGATGTGCAGCTTGCGATCTTTGCCATCAGAGGTGACTTTGTGCTTGGGGCTCTCGCGCAGGTTGCTGCCGTCCTTCATCCACGACGTGATGGCGGTGGAGGGCGAGATCTCACACTCGAACACGGCGGACGAGCCGATAGACTCCGCCTCCAGCAGCACGATGTCCTGAATCTTCTTGATGAACTTCAGGGGGACGGCTTTCAGCTTGAACCCTCCAAACGGATCCTCCGGTGGTGAGGGGCCCTTGCCGCCGGGCTTCAGGCCCCGCCCCCTGCCCTCTCCAGGGGACGGTGTCTGCTTGGCTGAAATACAGATTAAACTTTAGACCAAAGCGATATGCCGACGGTTTTACAACCTCCTTCTCCATTGGTTTCTTTGTTTCCTCAACTTCAAATTTTCAAATAAGTTCAGTATAAATGACACATAAACAACAAAGGTGATATTCACAATGAAATTCAGATTATTACATCTGAACAAAGAACGATGTGACTACAAAAAACAACGCCATCGACCGAGTTCAGACAAAAATGGTCGAAAAAAGAAAATCGGTGTATCACTTTAAGGTTAAAATTTTACTGAGGTCTGAGTCCTCAACCTGTTACGAATAAGCTTATGCGGAAAACACGTGGTTTACCTGCAAGGGATTTGTGGGTTCATACTCACGTTTCAGTCCTCTTCCTCTTCCTCTTCCTGCTTCTTCTGCTGGCTGTCCCTCTGCTCAAAAAAAGTTCAAATCAGTGACGAAAACAAAGTTAAGATAGGAAGTGATGTAACTGTGGATATATGGAATAATGACGTTAGATGTATGGACGCTAAACTATACAGACAGGATGGCAGTGAATAATGAGCTGGGTTGCAGAAAAACGTCCAAACGACTGGTGGAAATGAAAACCACATGAAAGCCAAAACAGGAAGGACAAACGATGATGAATCGCACGAAATGGAACACAACAGGACTCAAAAACAGGAAAAGATGGTATCATCATAGGTATCATCACACGTAAGAAACAATGAGGTGAGGAGCATTTAGATATGAGGATGAGGTGGAGATTATTTGGGAGGGATGAAGAGTTTGGCCCGGCCACCGTCTCACCTCTCCGGCTCACCCCTGGAGCCTCCAGAGCACCTTCATCACCTTCACCTTCCCAGCCTTCTGAGCCATAAGAATCCTGGGGGACCAGCTCCCACCCCCAGGCCTCCTCTTCCTCCTCCCCGGCCACCTCCTCAGAACCGTAATCCTCTTCAAACACCTCCTCCTCTGGCTGGGTGGCCACCTTCCTCATCTGTACGGCTCCAGGAGAGACCTCCTTCATCACAGGGACTTTGTCTTTAGGAGGCTTGTCCTCCTCTGCTGACAGCTTCTTTGGGATCTTTTTCAGGCTCACTGCTTCTGTTGAGTCTTTTGGTGAAACAACTTTGTGGACTTTTTTCAGTTTTTCCACACTTGGCTTCTTCTCAACAGGAACCATTTCTGCTTCTTTAAGCTTTAGAGATGGAGTCTTCTTCACCTCCACTTTCTTGAGCTGCTCTGCAGGCTTCAAAGCCGCTTCCTCCTTCTCCTCTTTTGCCTTTGGTGTGACTCCTTTCTTCAGCTGCAGTGGCTTGGGTTCCTCAGGAACCTTCTCAGGCTTTTTAGTTGGAGCAGTTTTAGGAGTCACTATCTTCTCTGCAGGAACTGGTTCAGATTCTTTCACCTTTTCTGGCTTCTTCTCAAGAACTTCAGGCACTTCAGGTTTCATCAGTTTGGGCTCAGGCTCTCGAACTTGTTTGAGCTCCTCTGGAGTCTTGCGACAAGGGCGCAGGTCATCTATGGGCTTCTTCTCTTTTTCCTCTGCCGGTTTCTTCTCAGGCTCCTCTGCATCTTTGGAGGGCCTGGAGAATGGCTTCAGTTTAATGGTTTCCATCTCAGGATCTTTTGTTGGAATTTTCTTCATCTTGGTTGGTGCTTTGCCCTCCTCCTCCTCCTTCTCTGGAGTTTTCTTTTTGTCCGCCGGTTTCAGGACCTTGGCTGGTGCCTTCTTTATCTCCATTGGAGCTTTCTCAGGTTTCTGAGGTTCTTTGCTCTCGTTCTCCCTTGGGATCGTTTCTCCTTTCTGGAAAGGCAGAGCATCCCGTTCAGGCCTCTCCCTCTTTTCTTTCTCCAGCTCCTCTGCTGGTTTTCCAGGCTTCTCAAACGGTTTTAGTTTGACTAATTCTTGCTCGTCATCATCTGGAGGCAGCTTTTTCACTTTCTTCTGGGCTGCAGTGGGAGGAGAAGGTTCTTCCTCCTTTGTTGCCCTGGGAGTTTTCTTCAGAGGAATCTTATCTTCTGGTTTCTCTTCTTTAGGGGGACCTTTCTGATGAGCCCACACACCTCTTGTGGTGTCTTTCGGTTCCTCCTCTTTAGCTTTTTGAATTTCAGTTTTTTTATCTGGGGCTGGTTTCTCCACAGGTTTCTGCTGCTCTGCAGGTCTCCTGGTGGCGATGGAAAACTCAACATCTTCCTGCCGATGCACCATCTCCTCCACATTGAAGACAGTGGTCTTTGTGGTCTTCTGAGGTTTGAGCTCCTCTCCCGCTTCTTTTGGTGGAACTGAAGGAATCTTCTTCAGTTTGATGAATTCGTGTTCCTCTTCCTGTTCCTTCAGGATCCTGGTGGTTTTCTTCAAGGTGGGAATCTCAAACATCCCATCCTCTTCTGCTGGAGTTTTACCTTTTTTGAGTGGAACCATTTCTGAGGCAGCAAAGTTTTGACATTACTGACAGCACAATGACACCAATCTCAAAAAACACAATAACACGTACAAAATGTAAAAATGTAAAAAATAAAATAAACATGAAAACATTTGAATAAAAACAAAAAACAACAATAAAAAAACCCAGAAACTTGGAAAACAAACAAACAAAGAAAAAGTTTGACAGGAAACACAACAGAATGTAAACAAATGAATGATGATAACTAATGATGCACTGTGTTTTGCTTGTTGTGTATGAAAATACACAAAGACACCCACACACCCCAGGGCACTGTTTTTACTGAAATGTTGTGGTATCTGGTACTATAACAAGCCCTTTTGCAATAAAAGCCATTTCACAATAAAAGCTCTTTCGCAAACAAAAGCCCTTTCACAATTAAAGCCCAGCTTGTTACTGGACGCCTGGAACCAAATACAAGACTCCTAAATCTTCCTCTGGGATGCCTCACCTCTTCTATGGTTCCTAGAACTTTCTCAATGTTGCTCTACTCCACCTCAATGTTTCAAGGAACTTTCCTCCAGTGAGCCATAAATCTGCTCAGGTTCTTGTAGAACCTCCTTGTGATCCCTAAATGTTCACCACAAACCAATCAATACCACAAAATCACAAATAAAAACGTTCCGCAGACTCATAACTGCTCAGTGTTGGGAATGTTGGAAGTGTCTCACAAACAACTTGTACTGTATGTAGTGTGCATGCACTGTTAGGTGGTTATGGCTCCTCCTACCTTTCTTTACTCCTCCTGGAGCTTGGACCGGTCCCTTGGTCTCATCTAATACAGAGGTAAAAGTTCAGAGAGGTGTTAATTACAATGAATTGACACACAACAGGAAGTCCTCATACTGACCGTAAGATGTTATCAGCAAATGCACAGAAAAAATAAATCATACATTCAAAATTTAGAAATGTATTTTTTAAGAACTTATTTATAGTATTTAATGTATTTGATTTATGTAATTATTTGTGTTTGATTTATTTTAAATTTATAAAAATTAAAAGCCTTTACTGTTTTACATTTGGATTTTTGTTTTGGAGAAATATTTTTTCCCAAAACATAAAAAAAGATTCCAAACTTGTATCATTGAATTAGAAATGTGTAATTCTTTCAATTGAAATATTAAAAGCATTTATTGTTTCAATCTGGGTTATTTCACACAACAAAACACCAAGAAGAGGAAGAAGAAGAAAGTGTAAAAGTTCAGGTTATTGTTTTTTTGCACCTTGAATGTTTGATGATTTCCTTGGTTGAAAGTCAAACAAATTAAGAACTCAAAAGTTCAACATTAAAAAGAAAAAAATACAACAAACAGACAAAAAATTAAGCAACAAAAGTGATGAATGAATGAATCTGAAGGTAAACAAGATGGTAAAAGAAGATGAATTTAGTGCAAAACACGTCTACCTGTCTCAGGCGTTTTCTCCTGTTTTTTGATTGGTTTGTCTTCATCCACTAATGTCTTGATTGGCTCCTCAGCCTTCGCGTTGAGCTGAGCTTTGCTCGCTTTGAGTATAAAAAAAGAGGAAATCAAGTGTTTTGAAAGAAAAAACAAACGTTAGCACGGGAAAAGCTGTTGTGCTTTTTGTACCTGACTCAGGTTCTTTTCGTGGTGCAATCGTTGTAGGTTCGTCTACGGCTTCTTCACGTAGTTTTTTAGTCGTTTCTGGTTTGCTCACTTTAAGCACAAAGTAAGGTTGTTTAAGATAAAGTTTAAGATTCGTTTAAGAGCGACATTCATGTATGAACATCTTGGCACACAAACACGTACAAACATTAAGTGGAATACCTTCTTTAGGCTCTTTGGCTCCTGGTTCTGACTCCTCCTTCACAGGAACTTAGGAAATAAATGATAGGACAGTCAGAAACCCACTGAGACCTGACGGGGGCAGCACTGAGCCATGCAAAGACCAACAAGAGCTTCAGAGAGCCAACGGCGACTCCACCGTTTGTCAAAGAAATCTGCCTTACCTTGTCTTCCCCATATGTTTAAGCATTTTAAGGATAATTAAGTTTACGATAAAAACACACAAACAATGAAGCACAATGGACACAACAACAACATCCACAATGGTAACATCAGCAAAAACAACAACAATGTCAACAACAAAAACAACAACAACTGCAACGACAGTCCCATCAGGAATGCAGTGCAAGAACTCATCGTTTTCCAACAATCTTTGTCATTTATTTAGTTTACACAAATGTTGCCGAAGGTTCCTGGGATTTTTTTCGTAAAACATCCGTCATTTGTTAAAAGATTTAGTTTCCAGAAAGTTCCCACATCGTTCTAGAACTATGAATCAACTCTACTGGGAAACAGCCAGTGAAAACTTCTATTAGTCATTTTTGTTCTGAATAATCAGGAGATCCTGACGGGACTGAACGACACAGAACAGAAAATCGTGATGTTTAGACATCAAATGAGACAATAATGTGAAAAAGAACAGAAGGCGTCTGATGGGACAGCGTGAAGGTGAAGTTTGTGCCCAAACACAAATGGGTGCAACAGAAATCCTGCAGTGGATTTTTGGTGTTCGGATGAAGAAAACACTCGGTGAAAGAACACATTTCTCCCTGTGTACCTCTGGAAAATGTTTGAATGTTTTCCGTCCGATCTGCTTCCAAGGACAAAACCCTCGACGCTTCAGCTTCTTCCTCTCTGATCACCGTCTCAGTTTTTCTGGGAGTGACAAATTTAACGTCCGCTTCCATCCAAGACACTTTGACTCCTGATTCTGGTTTCTTCCTGGGGAAAGTTTCTCCGTATTCTAGATAAACTCTGGAAATGTCCGATTTGTCGTCCGGACTTGTCGGTTTGGATTCGTCTGTTACTGAAGGTTCTGGGAGTGCAGGGAAGTTTTTGGATTCTGCTTTTGTTTGTGGAGTAAATTTAATGGCAAGTTTCTGTTTTTCTGAAATCTTTGCAGATTGTGTTTGTGGAATATTATCGACAATCTCCTCTTCACGTCTTTTTGTGGGAATAATTAACATCTTTATCTCTGTTTGTCCCTCTTTTGTTTTAATGTTGGCTTTGTCCCTAAACTCCACTGTTTTTGTGTAGATTTCTTCAATTTGATCTGCTTCCTGTTCTTTCCTTGCTTGTCCAGTTTTAGGAATTGCATCTTTCATCATTTCATCTTTAACGTCAGTGATGTCTCCAATAACCTGACGGCATTCTGCTTTCGTTAGCGTCTTATCACTGTGGCAAATCTTGTCAATTTTGTCTTTAAATTCAACCACATTTTCTTGAAGTTTTTCTGGTTCAGCCTCAGTTTTGTTTCCTTTTGGAATCATGTTTTCTGATACCGTGATAAAGATTTTTCTGTGTTCTTCAGGAGATTCGATAAGTTGTGGAGCAAACGTCTTTCCCTCTACTAGTTCACTCCTCTCATCTCTGTGGGAAATTGTCTCACTTTTATCTTTAACTTTGACCACTTTAGCTTTTTCTTTAACAGGTGTTGTTTTGTCTTTAAACTCAACCAAGTTAGCCTGAATATCTTCAGTTTTAGTCTCAGTCAGACTTGTGTCCTCTGACATGATTTCATCTTTTGGTTTTACGATAATTGGGACATTTTTTACATGTTGTTGAGATGATGACATCACAAACTTCTCTGCCTCTGTTATCGTTCCATCAATGTGGGAAATCACGTCGGTTTGATCTTTAACTTGGGACGGTTTTGATTTACTTTCTTCAGTTTTATCTTTCTTCTGTCCTCCGTTGGTCCGAGTTTCTACAATTTTTAGAATTCCGCCTTCCCAAGTTGTCTCAACCTTTGTTTTTTCTGTTTTAATGTTGACATCTTGTGGAGAAACCTCTCTGACGAGAGTTTTGCTTTCCGTTTTTGTTTCGTCGTGGTCGGTTGTGTCTTTAAACTCGACCACTTTCACTCGAATTTCCTCAGTTTCCATTTGATAAACTTTCGGCTCTCTCTTTGTTTGAGTTTCTGCGACATTTGCAAAATCGCTCTCGAATGTAATCTCGTCGCTGATGACACTTTTAGGGTCTTGCTTAGGATGCTGCTTAATGGCCATGATTAATGTCTTTCTTTCAGGTTTTTCGGGGTGTGAAATGATGTCAGCTTTTGTTCCAATTTCCTCCAATGTTATCTCAGTGTTATCGTCTTTCTGTAGCTTATCTCTCAGAGTTTCTATCATTTTTGGAATCGCGTTCTCAGTGGGTGACTTTGTTTGTGTTTCGTGTTTTTCACAAATGGTTACAATCACTTTTTCTTTGTCTTTCGTTGTATTTTGAGATTTAGCAAAACTTTCAGGTTGTTCCTGAATTTTTCTGCTCATCCTTGCCTTCACGTTTTCGTCTGTTTCAGCAAACGTTTTTGTGTTGATTTCCTCTTTTGTCACTTTCTCATCTGTGACACTTTCAGCGTGTTTTGGCTGCGTTTCTTCCCTCATCTGAAATTTAGTTTCCGTTGCTTTACGTTCGATATTTTCCACTGTGGTTTTTGTTCGTTCTACAGGTTGAAGTTTGTCTGCTTTATAGTTGACAGTCACTGTCTTTGTTTCGTCTGCTGCGATGACGTCAGACTTGTCTGCTTTACACAAACTCTGCTTTTCAGCATATCCAACAATTTCTCCAGTTTTTGTGTATTTTTTAGAAGTATTGTGGTTTAGCAGTGATTTTATCATTTGATCTCCAGACTGATGGACGTCTTTTTTTCTTGTTTGTTCTTCATGTCGAGAATCTAATAATGCGTCTCCTGTTTTTGGTTTTTCAACATCCATGACAGGAGCTTTTGAAGCTTTTGTTTCAGTTTGTTCTTGTTTGGTTTCTGGAGAAACACGGTGAAATTCGTCTTTTATGGTAAATATTTTGGACTGGATGACGTCACCTTTTTCCTCTAACACAACATTTCTTCTGTCTGTTGTTGTCGTTTCTGTTTTCTCCGACTCTAATTTGATTGGTTTGGTTTTAGGTATGACTGATATCTTTCTTTCGATCAGCTCCTGCATCTTTGTGATTTTCTCTTTAACTTGATCTGTTTCATCATTCACTACGACTAACTTTGATTCGACTCTTTTGTAGTTTTCAGGTGTGTCCTCCTCCGTTTGCTCTGTGGACACGATGTCCAATGGAGGTGCGACTAAAATACTTCTGTTAGTTCTTTCTTGTTTCATGTCGGCTGCATCAAATGGAGTAATGTGATGGTATTTGTCTTTAATTGTAACCACAACAGACTGGACTTCTTCAACTGTTTGTTCTTTAGATGCTTCCTCCTGCAAAACTGTCACATCTTTGTCAGTTTTATCTATAGCTTTGACAATCTTTGGCTGAATCGCCTGAGTTTGAGCACGTTTTATTGCTGGAGAAACACGGTGAAAATCGTCTTTCGCTATAAATATTTTAGACTGGAAAACATCACCTTTTTCCTCTGTAGGGCTCTGACCTTTGTCTAGTTTCTTTGGTTGTGTTTTATCGTATTTAACTTCCTCATCTTTAACGAAGAGTTCTGGGACAAGTGCATCAGTTTTTGAATCTTCCCACGCTAACTTTGTTTTTGGTTTTTCTTCGACTCGTTCTTGTTTCGTTTCTTTTGTGTCTTCAAATGTTTCTCGGGTTTTCATTTCCATTTTGGCTAAATTCTGCACATCCTCCTTCGTGGATTCAGGAAATATTGGACATGCTCTACAAGAAATGTCGTCTGTCTCATGAACGTCTGCTTTCTGTGGTGAAATGTCTCGGACTCGATCATCAGCTGCTATGAACCGTCGTAACGTTTCCGATATAACGTGTCCATCTTTCACCATCTGGAGTTTTTCTGGTGCGATCTCCATCACGGGTGCTAAAGAGAATTTTGTTTCAACTTGTTTGTGTTTTGTTTCTGTTACTTCAAATGGAATAACGTCACCGTATTCATCTTTAATCATGAGCATCCCTGACTGAACATCTTTTTCCATCCTCTGTTTTTTGTCTTTCCGTAGCTGTTTTATGTATCCAACTTTCTTTTTTGAAATGCATTCAGACGTTTTCATCATCTCTAACTCATCATTTCTTTGGTCTGTCTCTAATTTGATCAGTTTGGTCTCAGGTGTAGCCGGCGTTTTTGCAATTTTCTCTTCAACTTGTGTTGCTTTATCGTTAACTATGGCCAATTTTGGCTCGACTCCTTCATAGTTTTCAGGTGCGTTCTCCTCCATTTGTTCTGTAAATACGATGTCTAAAGGAGGTGTGACCAAAATCCTTCTTTCAGTTCGTTCTTGTTTCATTCCTGCTGCATCAAACACAGTAACATGACCGTATTCATTTTTTAACGTAACCAAAACAGATTGGATTTCTTGAAGAATTTGTTCTTTAGATATTTCTTCACCCTGCGAAAGTGGCAAATCTTTGTAAGTTTTAGCTGTCGTAATCTTTGGATGAACTTCTTTGGCTGTAATCTCACGAGTTTTAGTGAACTTTTGCAAGTTTTTGGCAAAATCTTCCTCAGAGATCTGCTGTACAATATCTTCCCGAACATCTGCTCCATCTTTGCGTTTTTCAGACACAAACTCCATCACAGGAGCAGCTGAAACTTTTTGTTCAACTCGTTCACATTTTGTTTCTGTTGCGTTACACCGAGTAACGTGACCAAACTCATTTTTAACTTCAGCCGTCCTGGACTGGATTTCTTTAACGATTCGTTCTTTAAATGTTTTTTCCTGTGGAAGTGGAACCAAATCCGTTCCGTCTGCATTTTCCTGCCCTATTGGTTTTGTCTCTTTATCTGTACGAACTTTGTCAGTTTTAACTTTAACTGTGACGATCGTTGGCTGAATGTCTTCAGCCGTGATGTTGTCACTTTTTACTACTTTCTGCAGATTTTGTTCGCAAACTTTTTCACATAAAACCCGTTCTGGCCTCTTCTCTGACTCAATGTTTGTTTCAATGACGACAGGAGTTTCTATTTTCTTGGATTTGATTTTTTTCGGTCTCATTTTCTTATCTTTACTCGGAGTAAATTCTGAGATTTTGTCTTTTTTCCTGGCGAGTTCTGATTGGATTTCCTCTGCAATCTGTTCTTTAAATATTTCCTCGTCCTGCTCATCTTTTAATGCAACAATCTCTGACTGAATGACTTCAGTCGTAATCTCCCGAGTTTTAGTATCATCTTCCTGAGAGATCTGCTCTATGATATCTTTCCTCAATGACGATTTTTCAGACACAAACTCCATCATAGGAGCAGCTGAAACTTTTCGTTCGACTCGTTGACATTTTGTTTCTGTTGCGTCAAACGGAGTAACGTGACAGTACTCGTTTTTAACTTCGACCGTCCTGGACTGGATTTCTTTAACCGTTTGTTCTTTAGATGTTTTGTCCCATGGGAGAGGAGAC
>OMOW01101515.1:0-13542 GCA_900312555.1 Lamprogrammus exutus
AAACAAGGCAGAAAATACAAAACTAAGTCTGAGGTAGGTAAGTAAGTGTTGCACACTTAAGTTCCACGTGTATATGTCTTCAGTATTGGTGCACCCACAGGTATGAACAGAATGTCTAGTTTTTGTCAGTCTTTAACATGTGCTTATAATTCTGTGTGTTTCCAGGCCAGGCAGCCATCCGAGGGCTTGTGGCAGAGGGCCGCAGGCTGGCAAACGCTCTGCCGGGTCCATACAGGCAGGAGCTGCTGGGTAAGTGTGAGCAGGTGGAGCAGCTCATGGCCCAGCTGGCTGACCTGGCCGCCCGGGGCGAAGGAGACTCTCCTCAGGCACGTGCCGTGGCTCAGCAGCTCCAGGAGTCCCTGAAAGTAAGACGGCTCACATTCACATGCATATAAATTCACAGTGATAGATTATGATCCACAGATGGGCATAGACAAGCAACGCCCTCTGCTGGTTACATATAGAATACACACAATCAAATCTGAATAGGGGTCAGAGGCAGGGGTTTGCTTCGTAATTAAGTACATTCACTCAATTTGTAAGCTTTTAGTTACTGGTTAATTTGATAGAATATGATGAATTTCCATACTTTAAACTTATTAAACAGTATTAATGCAGTTGTAATGCTCACCTATATAGTGCTTATGGTTTAACACAACAAAAGTTTAGTTTAAGGAACAACTTTAAGAAACTAGTGTTGGAATTTCTACTCTGTTTCTATTGTTAAATATAGATTTGTAGTAATTTTCAAAATATTTCTAAAACAACTTATATTTAGGTAAATAATTTGCATACCTCTACCAACCCTGATAAGATTGCCAGTAAGTTTACATACATGTTAAAATGATTTTAGTCCGGTTAAGGTAATAAATCGGTTTGTATATAACTTGGTATGTCATGTAAACATGACACCACCGTGAGTAAATTGACCAGTTGTAACATCTGTTCTTACCCCTGCCAGGAACTGAAAGGGAAGATGCAAGAGGCAATGACTCAGGAAGTGTCTGACATCTTCAGTGACACCACCACACCCATCAAGTTACTGGCAGTAGCTGCTATAGCCCCCCTGGAAGCCCCCAACAGGGATGAGGTCAGTGGTACAGTCTGCCCTCACTCACTGGGATGTGTTTCCTTTAGTGGTGTTATATTTACTGCCTGGGCATGATTTTATTTATAATAACTCTTTTGGATAATTGTTTAATGGATGGTAGGTCTTTGAAGAGAGAGCTGCCAACTTTGAGAACCATGCCAACAGGCTTGGAGCCACAGCAGAGAAGGCTGCTGCTGTGGGCACAGCCAACAAGAGCACAGTGGAGGGAATTCAGGCTGCTGTCAAGTCAACGAGAGACATGACACCACAAGTACGTTGTACTTCAGTGTTTATATCTGTGTCTGCCTGTTTGTTTCCACCCTACATCATAAGTTACACAGCTTAAATATTTCTTGCTGCATGAGCCAAGCTTATAGCAGTTGTTATTTGACTGATAATTAATTAATGGATGTTATTTTTAAGGTGGTATCTGCTGCTCGTATTCTGCTGAGAAACCCTGGGAATCAAGCTGCATACGAACATTTTGAGACTATGAAGAATCAGTGGATTGACAATGTGGAGAAAATGACAGGTGAGGTTTCATGAAGATACTGCAGTTTTTCCACACAGACAATATTTGTGTGGTTCAACCCAAGCACTTTATATTTACAAGTGTTTTAACTTAATAAACTTAGACATTAATAAGTCTAAGTTTATTAATGTCCCTCCAAGCATATTAATACACCCCCAAACATACTACCATCCCAAACTATATTAATGGCCTTCCAGGTATATTAACAACCACCCTTCATTATGTTGATGCACCCTTCCAATACATTATCAGCCCCCCGAGCATATTAACATGGACTACAATATATGTACTGTATACAGTATATACTGTATATTTGGGTCCCCTTGAGTATTATTATTAACTGCCCCCTAAGCATATTAATGGCCCCCAAATACATTACTGGTCCCTCTCAAGTGAATTAACAGCACTCCAACTATATCAGAGGCCTTCCATAAGTGTGAATTGTATATAAATGGCCCCCAAAAAACATTAACGACCTTTCGAGTACTCCAAGTATATATGAGAAATTGACTGTAATTGGGCTCCTTGTGTTATTCTTTCGATTAACACGATGTGGATGTTTAGGTTTGGTGGATGAGGCCATCGATACCAAGTCTCTGTTGGATGCCTCAGAGGAGGCCATTAAGAAGGACCTGGATAAGTGCCGTGTGGCCATGGCAAACCATCAGCCTCAGATGCTGGTTGCCGGTGCCACCAGCATCGCCCGCAGAGCCAACCGTATACTCCTGGTGGCAAAGAGAGAGGTGGAGAACTCTGAGGATCCTAAATTCAGGGAGGTGGTGAAGGCTGCATCTGATGAACTGAGCCAGACGATCTCTCCAATGGTGATGGACGCTAAGGCAGTGGCTGGAAATATCCAGGATCCAAGTGTGTTTATGTTACTCACTGATTTTTAACAATTGGGATTTATATGCAGAATGTGGGGCCCTTTGATTTGTTGATGTTTGTTTTGCATTTGTCAGGCCTTCAGAAGGGCTTTCTGGACTCAGGTTATAAGATTCTTGGTGCTGTGGCAAAGGTGAGGGAGGCATTCCAGCCCCAGGAGCCAGACTTCCCACCACCCCCTCCTGAACTGGATCAACTTAGTGTGAGTCCTCACATCTTACAGATAAACACAACTTTAAAGGTGGCTAATAATTTTAGGGTGTGATGGTTTAGTATTCTCACTAACCTGGGTATTTAAAGCTGAAATAACCAACTTTTGGGTTTAATGTTCAAACCTTCTTTTAGTCTTTCCACCATGCAAAGTGACAGTCATAACCTGATCATCATGATTACTCTGACTTTGACTCCTTACAGCTTAGTGATGAGGCAGCACCACCCAAGCCTCCTCTTCCTGAGGGTGAGGTTCCTCCCCCCAGGCCTCCTCCCCCAGAGGAGAAAGATGAGGAGTTCCCTGAGCAGAAGGCTGGTGAGATGGTTATTGAGCCCATGATGGTGGCTGCCAGGCAGCTCCACGATGAGGCCCGCAAGTGGTCCAGCAAAGTAAGTCAACATTGTTATTATGACCCAAACAAAATTTAAGAGCTAAACCTTACTTGGGGTCACCACCAAATAAATGATATACACGTCGAGACAAATTCAGAATCATTAGAATATAAGAATACCATTTCATTGCCAAAACGATAACTCCCATTGACGTTCTTGTTGCATCATGTAGGGTAATGACATCATTGGCGCTGCCAAACGAATGGCGTTGCTCATGGCTGAGATGTCCCGTCTGGTGCGTGGAGGCAGTGGAAACAAGCGTGCCCTTATCCAGTGTGCCAAGGACATTGCCAAGGCCTCTGATGAGGTCACACGGCTGGCGAAGGAAGTTGCTAAGCAGTGTACTGACAAGCGTATCCGGACCAACCTGCTCCAGGTCAGTTCTGTAATGCTCATATCAAATAAAGCTGGTTGGTTTTTGTTTTTACTGATTTTCGTTGAAAAGTACACAGATTTATTAAAAGATTGGACTGGTTTAAATAGATTTTAATGCAAATATTATGTCCTCACACACCCAAAGTTGTTGTGATGAGTATAGCTAACTGAAGACTTGTATTATTGTAATAACAAATTCAATTTCACCTTTTCCAGGTGTGTGAGCGAATTCCCACTATCAGCACACAGTTGAAAATCCTGTCCACGGTCAAGGCCACCATGTTGGGTCGTACCAACATCAGTGAAGAAGAATCGGAGCAGGTGAGCAGAGTTTTCACCTCCAAAGACATTCTGTTTGCGGTTGTGTTTGTTAATTAGCTAGGATAGCTCAGAAAATTGGTCATCCATTTTGAGGGAATCCGATAGATGGTTTAATAAAATGATAAGAAATAATCCCACCAGAACATCAAGTATCCTTTACTGACAAATTAATGTTCTTACCTCATTTTTAACCAAAATGCCTGATAGAACCTTATAATACAGAGATCACAATTTCTTTTTGGTTTAGCTCATGATTGAGAGGCACCACCATGTGGGAACTAACTTTATAGTGCTACTTGTAGGCCCACTGCCATCAAATTTTGCAGGGCCTCTTAAAGCTTTGTGAACTCTGAGGTGCAGAGGCAAATTTCCTACATTCTTTCAGTATAGGCCACTCCTATTTCTGCATAAATAATTTCTGTTCTGAAGGTTTTGCAAAACAATTTTTGACATCTCCAATGCAGTTTTGTAATAAATTTGTTATGTTTAAAATTTTTGAGACCCCAAAATTCACGTTTGACATTGCGTATCATTTTCCTTTTATTGGTGGCACGTCATAAACCACCATACTGCTTGAATACATAGTGTGGTGCCAACCAAAATATAAATGATACATGTAAATAATAACTTGTAGTGATCCTTTGGTGACATTTTGCCTGTAGGTGTCACTCTAGCAAAATTATAGATTTAATTAACCATAACTTAATAGCCATGAGTAGATTTTCCACAATTTATCCTTGTACAAAGACAGGTTTTAAGTATTCTCCAGAAACTGGCTGCCATCATCTATCATTATGTGTAGATTCCTTATATTCCCCTACAATAACCTTTTTATGACATTTTTTATTTTACATACTGTATGTATGGGACATACATACATACAAGGAAAGTGTTTATTAGCCTCCCTCATTGTGTTTGTTTTAATTTCTTCATCCCCAGGCCACAGAGATGTTGGTCCACAATGCTCAGAACCTGATGCAGTCTGTGAAGGAGACGGTCAGAGAGGCTGAAGCAGCTTCCATTAAGATCCGGACAGATGCAGGTTTCACCCTCCACTGGGTCAGAAAGACACCCTGGTACCAGTAAGAGAAGAATCACCATTCCTCTACTGTCTGCTGTCCTATCTGGCTTGCCATGAGGAGCACTGTAGCTGGAGCAGCAGATTGAATGGACAGATAATGCTTTATGAGAGCTATGATATCGGTGTCCTTCAACCTCGTCCCATGCCCTGTCTGTAAACTGTTGCTGTTCTGATAGAATGTAAACCATGGGACTGTCAGTGCAAGTTATGCGTTAGATTCTTACTGGGAAATTCAGTTTTTCTAATGTGTGTAAAAATATCTTTTAAAGCTTATTTTGAAAAATCCCAGGAATATATATATTTTCATTACAGTTTGGGTTTCCTATGATGTAAGGTTTATGTTTTTGGTCTCTTCAAAATGCAAACAAAGGCAAGTTCAATTTGAATAGCAAAATTTTCTCCAGAGACATTTTTATATCTTTGTACTGCTAATTTTATGTAATTTTCTGAATTCATTCACCTGAAGACAGCACATGAACTCACGAGGAGTTGTTACAAGTACAGTATATGCTCGGCTCTCACAAAATATAGCCAGCGGTATTACGTCTGTTTACACTATGCTATATCATCACAAACGAAAGAGAAACACTGTTTATCATTTTACATTTTGTGAGAAAATTGGAGCAACGTTTATTTTCTATCACAAGGAGTTCTGCCAAAGACATTTTGCCATAATCTTTATAAATAAGGTTGTTGTTTTTGTTCAGCAATACATAGTTTGAGTTTTAAGGGCTAGTTTTTAAGCGAAGTAATTCACAGTAGAAATACAATTTCTAAATGCAGGAGGTAAACTTTTAAGCTGGATGACTCATCAGATCTAGATGTATTATACTGTATGTTTCAAATGTAGCATTGAGATGTTGCGATAAACAGGCTTGTGCTACAATATGAGGCCTAATATCTAAAGGGGACCTACAGCATAGCTTTTTGATATGGTATGTTGTGGTTTGGCATGTGCTTTGCACATTAAAGCATTGCAAAAGTTTCAAAATAGACCTGTAAATGAAAATAAAAGCACTGAAAGCAGTATAATATGCCCCCTTTAAAACAGATTTTCAAAGTGAATGCAGTAAGCTAACATGTCTGTCAGTGTCTTGCCTCCTGTTTTCTGTTTCTCAACAATCATTTGGATGAAATATGAAGTGCACACTTTTTTAAGGTAGTCAAGGGACATAAAGCACAGTGTCATCTGCAACTAATGAAATCCTCATTTTATGTTTTGATATTTGTCTCATCATGTCTTGATACACTTAACACATTTGACCACGGTTTGTGGTAACTGTAGCTGTTGTTTTGAAATGTCTGAAGACCTTTAGTGTGAATGTGTCATTTCAAGTATCTTAATACCAACTGATGTGCCTTGCAAAAGAAACTTTATTTGCAATTGATGTTTTCATTTACAGATAATGTTTTGTATCATTAGTACAAGGTGTCATGGTGTTGATTTGTTGTATATGATTCTTCTATAAAGTTACACACGCTATTAGACATGACTCAGATCAGCCTCTTTGCAAATCCAAATAAATTTTCATTAAAGGAATGTAAAACTTATTTGGGTTCAGATAGGATGAACCTAAATTCTGCTTGAGCATTGTTCACAATTTTGTAATAAAGCATTTTATAGCACTTGGAGGTGTGTTTGCTATGTTTTCTTGCCTGTGTGTGTGTGCTTACATGGTTAAACACACTGATTAAATGCAAAGAAGTTGACACTTCAGCATTCTTTCTTATTTATTGAGACATTTTTCCAAAACAATCTCACATTGTCTTTCTGAATACTTTTCCATTTGATCTGAGTTTTGAATCCTTGTTAATGAAATATGCTGATTACAAAATCGATTTTCAGTGAAGAAGTGATGACGAAAAACCTGCTGGTTCTGTCCCGTTGTCTGGACACTGTGTGCTCAGTTTGTCCTAAACTTTGACCTTTAGACTCGGTGAGGAGTTTCCACACACTGAAACGCTAAGCTGTATAAGAAATGATCCTTTAGTTGAGTTAACTTAGTAATATTACACTGGAGAGATGAATATAAATATTCTGTATCCAGTATTGCTCATAAAATACAATTTGCAAAACGAGAACATTTGAGGGTTGCATTATTATTTATGTGAAAGCATTTTTATTGTTGAGTTGTGGGGGCCCAGAAGGCTTAAAATCAAAGTCAAAGAGTGAATGATTACTTGTGACTGTCACTGTGTTACACATATAACTACAAATATGTCGAAAGTGGGTTTGTTTGTAGAGGTATGTGAAAACAAAGAAAACTGTTATGTAACTTTGGTCTAAGTCAACTCTAATCCTTGAAGAGTAAACAAACCTAAACCTGCATGTGCTTGTGTTACAGAGAAAACACGGAATTCTGGCTAAAAACACAAGTCTTTGTTTGAGATGGAAACGAGACAAATGTATATTTACTCCCACTTGTCACGTACACACACACACAAAAACGCTCCCACTTCTTCAAATTACATATCTAGTCTGAACAACAGTCAAAAGGTATTTTGTTAACACAAATAGTAAATCCTCCCATTTAAATGCAATGTTTGTTTGAAATGATACATTATTATCGTTAACTCATTATCAAAATTGTTTGTTGAGTAATTTTCTGCTGTTTGATAACATTTTTGAGGTTCTGTGACTTAATTTGAGCCAGGTTTCCATTTATGGAGGCTGTATTTTTGACTCCACCACAAGTATTTCACTCCAGAACTATAGTAACTAGTAATAAGTTGAAATTTTCCCTACAATATGAGATACTGTAGGTTCTCAACTTTCTTTCTTTGCCTAACTGTTTGTGTTCTCTTTTTTCTCCCTTTTATCTACAATTAGCAGGTTTTAATTAGGGATTTTGGTGTTTTTTCCTGCATTGTATTAGGTTGTTGTTGTTGTTATTTTACAGTATTTAAATCCTGCTGGCAAGACTGTGAAGCTGAACTTCATCGAAGTGAAACAGGTAAAAGGGAAACAACTCGATAACAGCCAAATATTTTACTATCTCCTCTTGCTGTGAGTCATGTGTACATTTTGGTCGCTCTTGTATTTAACTCACAATATACCTGCTTGAAAATGTCAGATTTTACCCTGCAGGTTTCATGCTGTTATCCGGTTTCGATATCCGTGTGTGAGGAAGCTGCATCCTCTTCCTCTCACTTCCATCCACACTGAGCGGCAGCAACAGCAGCCTCGCAGCGTCGGCATACACCTCTGAACAACATGTCTGCTGAGGAACACAACGCGAGCACAGGGCGGAAAGCGGCGCTTGGGTAAGAGACGGGTTGTGTTTAATGGAAACAGTCGAAGCTGCGAGCTTCCTGTTAGCATCTGTAGCTAGCTGTCCCATATGCTAACGTCGCGTGATGTGACAGCAGGCGCTTGCATGGTGACATGGCGCTCAGTACTTTGTACCTCAGTAAAAGTACTTAAGTAAAACCTCAGTAACGTTTGTGTTCACTGAATTTTATAGCTGTACTGCTACAAGAGTAAACATGCTAACCACATCTAGCAGAGGCTGTTTGCTCACATGACAAGATACAGATTATTTTATGCTAGGTTACACCACATGAGCCGTCCACGTGAGAAATTAAAAACAACAAACCCGTATGAAATCCATACAGTATGGAGAACCTGAAGCACTAAACATTATGTTTTATTTGTACAAGGCTACTATCTTGGCAACAAGATAATATTTTATGTGTGAATAATCATATAATTGTCCTTTTCCCAAGACAATTTTCATACATATTTCCACAGGACAAATATCTTGAGGGAACAAGACAATATAACAATATTAATTAATACAACATGATTAATTAGGGAAAGACTTCACCTGCTTGGTTTTAGAATTTTGTGCACCTGTCACATTGCAGCCATAATGACTTACATGTATGTCTAATGATCAAGCCTACTTTTTGTCCCAGTCCACAGGGGTTTGTCTTAACTGTTTTGTCTGGTGTGATATTCATTTTATCAGGTGATCTGCAAAGTGGTTTATGATTACCCTGCTGTAGGACCAGTCTGCTGACTTTATCTCATGTTTCACACAGTCTCGGAAATCCTGAAAATGTCATGGTATTTAGAAATTGTGTTTACCAGGCCTAGAAAAGTCACAGAAAAACAAACAAACACTTTAATTTTTCTAAAGTCTTCGAATTTTGAAAGATTGGTTTAATCATCATATTTTGATGAAAAAAGGTATACATGTGAACTGTTTACAATTTATAATTCCTGAGGCTGTAACTGACCGATAATCAAGATAGTGACAGAGGCTATCTGGACCCCTGGTCGCCACCAACCTCTGTCCTAGTCTCACCCAGTCTCTGATCATCTGTACGCCATGGAATGACGCAAACTTTCATGCCCTTTATGGAAGACAATGCTTTTTTGCATGATTAAGCCTTTCGTATGGGCAAAAAAATGCCTGCTAAATGTGTTTTTAGTCAAATGTAACAGTAAATATCCTTATTATCCAAATGTATATAAATGTTAACTATTACAAACCCAACTATGTTGTGTGTCATTTATGCTCTGTAAGGTTTATGTTGTGTCTGGATTTTTCCAACATGGTTTCATTGGGTTGAAACATTTTAAATGGACGTTTAGTCTTGGAAGCTTAGTTTAAAGTCATGGGACTGGGATTTACTGGTCAAAATCTGTATGAACCCTGTTATCTGCTACTGGATCAGAGGATCTCTTCCAAAGTTGAGTGATTAGAGCCTCTCTGTGGGACCATTATATATTCATCTTTTTATATTTTATTTATTAATTTTATTTGACTTGGCAGTGCATATTAATGAAAACACATTAATAACTATGCCAGAATTAGCCAGAAGGCAAATTTCATCTTAAAATAGGCAATCAGAACCCAGTATTGCAGACATCGTACATTTTAAATGATGCTCCACTATAATTAAAAGCAATATTAGAGTTTTACTAATCCATGGCTTTATATGAATTGTGGAATACAGATGAAACTAGACATTAAGATGTTTTTTTAAAATAAGTTGAGATAAACTATGGTTAATTTTAGTTGAAATGAATACTTGTTGGTGCAACCCAGCGTTATCATCAGTTCAACTTTTCCCCCCACTGAACTTGAATGCAGCATTTCAAGATTCCCAGTAATTGGAACATGTGTATCCAATCGCATTCAAACACTGACTCCCACCTCCTTTATGCACTAGCCAATCAGCGTTAGCCAAAGAGCGGCTACAGTTCCGTGGTTAAAAGGCACGTTGCTTTGGCAGAGAGTAGGTAGCTCTTGACTTCTTAGCATCACGTTTGAAAGCTGATTTTTCTGACAATGCCAACTCCAAGGTAAGATCGAACATGATAAAACACTGCTAATGACAGCACAGGGAACAGCTTTTGTGTGTGTGTGTGTGTGTGTCTTCTAAACTCTTCTGTCAGCAATGTCAGCCTGTCACTGAATGGATAAACATGACAGGAACGTCTGCTGAACCATTAGTGATCTCTGAAGCAGTTATTAACTGCCATTGAATCTTGTCTTTTTGCGTAATAGTTCATGCAGACTTGAGTCAGTAGTTAGAAATAGACTTTGACCACTAAGAAAGCACATTGTTCCAAGTTATTGGATTCAATTTGTGTTACATTTTAAGCCTGAATGTTGTTTTTCCTCCTTAAGTAGAGAGACATGCAAATAAAGCTGCTGAGTGCCTCAAGCTGCACATGGGGAATGAGAAAGTTGCTGTGCTGGAGTTATTCACTTTTCTAATATTTACCCAACATGTTACTTTTAGCAAACATTTCAATTTCATTAGTCTGTTTTCTGTTATGAGTCAAAGCTTTGCTTTTTCCATGTGTTAAGCTTAGATATTTATTTGTTGTTTGTTTGGTTTCTAAGGCGTTTTATACATAGAGACAAGCTCTAGTAAAAGAACTAACAATTAATCAAGTCTCACCCTGTAATCTTTAATTCACCTAATCAGAACCAGATGATCAAGTCTGTCACAGCAAGTTGTTTGTCTCTAATCCTGCAGCAATAATGAGTGGGAGTTTGGTGGAAAACATGCATAATACAATCTGCTTTTGTCTGTCCACAGTGAAAACACACTCTTTGGGATGGGAAATCCCTTGCTTGACATTTCAGCTGTTGTGGACAAGGACTTCCTTGACAAGTAAGTCTAAGCAGCACATTGTTTTCCACCATTGCCATCATGGTTCTGTATCAATAGACCAACTGAACACCTCACAAACGCTGATTTGCTTGTTCTCCCTCCTTGAAGATATGGCCTGAAGCCGAACGACCAGATCCTCGCCGAAGAAAAGCACAAAGCCTTGTGAGTGAAGCTTTAACTAAACAGACACCTCATGGTTTGGTAGCGTAACACACGTGGTTAAATTACGTGGAACCAAATAAGGGATGCACCAGTCATTCATACCCACTATTACCATCTTGACACTGTAAGCTGTGCCCAAAATAGCAAAGTTATAAATCAACTCTTGGTAACTGGGCAGCTGCAGTTGAGGTTCAGTTCATGACACACCCGCATTTTTGTGTGAACTACGAAAAACATCAAGACGCCTCTGCCTCAGAATAAACAGAATTATTATTCTGTTATTTATTCAGAGAAGGGGTTTGCTGAGCAGTCTCCTATTTCAGCACCTCCTTGCTTCTTAGTGCGAGCAGATCCAACAGTAACAGTCCAGCTTTCCACGAACTTGTGGTTGCAGTTCCTTGAACTCAGCCTTCTGCTCTGTAATGTACAGTGTGTAAGGTATAAATAGAATGTAAACAGTGGAAAGTCTTAACTAAAATGACAACAGAAACAAGCCTAATTGACTCTACTAACATTGCAGAGTGCAGATGGTAAAAGAAATATTGCCAAACATGTCTGGTTTTTATGTTATCTATGATATTTCTAATCTTTTTCTAATCTGTGTATTCTGTGTATGCATACGCAGTTTGATTGCACGTCAGTTTGATTGCACGTCAGTTTGATTACTAGCTAGCTAAAGTCAGCTGGTCGTTTTCAGTCATATCCGACGTGGTATATTGAGTCCGCATGTATTGAACCTGTGACTTACACAAACTGGGTGGAAGATTACAGTGGTTGAGCTGCAGTAACATAAATATTGTAATCAAAACCTATTAGATGTAGATGTAAATTAGAAAAAGGAATTCATGAGGACACAGAGAAGTGTTAAAGTGCCATGGTAATTTCGCCCTATTGAGTCCCATTCATTAGGACAGGGAGCTTCAGGAGTGAAACCAGTTTGCTCGAAAACACACCAGCTGCTGTGCTTGGAATGGTTAGGATGGAGTACAAACAATTTTGTAATAGGGGAAACGAATTTAACCTAATAATATCATAAATTCCCATTATTAACATATTGCAGGCCTAAATATTGTAGGTATGGCTGGGAATTGCCAGAGACCTCCCAATACGATAATACCTTTATTTTTCTACCGATACAAAGTATATTGTGAATCTTTTGAGGTTGTTTGACAGTTTTTAAGTATTGCAACTCTGTAAGTATTGCAATTTAATATCATAATATTAAGCTGATTTTTAAAAACCTTTTTTCTCGGACAAGTGCATCTTGCTTTAAAATGGTATAGAAAATGAAAAAAAAGTTGTCTTAAGGTAATTTCAGGTGATGAAATTTACATCATTAACTAAACCTTTCTTGTGCAAAATTGACAGTGTAAACAATCTGACATAAAATATAAGCTTTAGAGATATTCCAAACAAAAACCTTACAAAAGTTAAAGAGATTTTGCTGTACAATGCACAGCAACAATCAAACTAACATTCTGCTTTGCAAAGCGACATCTTTATCTCTGACTTGACCTGATTCCATATTTCTGGTATTGTTGTATCCCAGAGAACACGCAGCAATGGGATTACATATCTGGGCTCAAGTGTGTGTGACAGAACCAGTTATGGAAACTGGTATATTCAACCCATTGTATGGGGGAAGGTCCTTGCAAATAGAGAACCTGTTATTCGCTGCGCTCTCTGAGAGTCACAGTTACAGTGATGCTCCGGGGGTTTGTTGGTTAGCGTTAGCTGCAGGGCTACTAGCCTCACAGCTCAACTAGTGGTGGTGACGACCGAGATGCACCTGAATGTTGCTTGTATAACGACAATACCTCCTGCATGCACCCAGCGGGCTTCCTCACCCATGTTTTCAAGCAGCAGCAGGGTCGTGTCAGCTACTGTCCTTGTGCAGCTAGGCAGCTATGGTCCATCAATGAAATTGGTGCGGGTGTAAGGTTAAGCTGCATAAATAGCTATACATGTGTGATGGTTTTTATTAATTGAAGTATTTATTCTTCATCTGTGCGACAAATTGTTTGTCTCAAGAATTGTGATTTTTAACAGAATACATTTTTTCCCACCCCTAATTGTAAGTAGGATTACTTTCTTTTCTGCATTATTTGCCTGCAAAGGTTCAGGATGTCCTGCTTTCACAATGCCTCCAGCTAGGTCAAACTTTGCAGAAGTTAAAGTCTCCAGTTAAGTCAAACTTTGCGGATGTTCATGCCTTCAGCTAAGTCAAACTTTGCGGATGTTCATGCCTTCAGCTAAGTCAAACTTTGCGGATGTTAATGCTTCCAGCTAAGTCAAACTTTGCATCAACTGTCACCAACAGACTCCCAATCCTCATAAGACGATTCTCTGACAAGTAAT
>OMOW01101516.1:0-11749 GCA_900312555.1 Lamprogrammus exutus
CAAGCAGAAGACGGCATACGAGATTCCGATCTGTGACTGGAGTTCAGACGTGTGCTCTTCCGATCTGCCTCCTACAAAATTGATTCACTTCATCACGGTTTCTGGGATTTCTGCATAAACAGCCGTCCTCAGTTCATCACACAGGATCTCTGTTGGGTTTTGGACTCTGAGTGAAAACACTAAGGCGATCATTCATAGTGCATAGCACCAGATTTAACTTGTTGGTGAGGGCAAATTGCATCACACAACCATGTTCCCTTATTCATAAATGCCTGGTACATCCTTAAGCATCAGCCTCTGCACTCTGCATCTGTCTCTGTCTCTGTCACACACACACACACACACACACACACACACACACACCACACACACCACCCCATTTGCTGCGACATGCCGACACTGCAGACAGATTCAGGCACAGTAGCAACATCACAATGTGGAGCACTAAAGCAGAGAATTTAAGTTTTCTTTGCTGATTTGCCATTTAGCTTTTACACCAGAGCAAACATATGTAAACATACTGTATGTAGCAGCTCATTTCCATGCTGATTTTCATTTGCTTTTTACTTGGGACACACCTTACAACAACCTGTCAAAAAAGGGACACCGGTGTGCACATCAAGTCAAGTCATATTTATTTGTATAGCCCAATATCACATACAATGTCTTTAAGGGCTTTACAGGCCCACAACAACGGACGGTTCCCGATCCAGTCCAAATCAATGTAAGGGAAACTTTATAAATGACCTTAAAATATTGCAGGGCTTATTTAGTGTTGGGCTAAGAACTGAACTATTACTGATGATTTACCCACTAATTTTCTTATTTTTTTCCTCGATTTCTTGAAGAAGTTTTGAATTCATAGTTCCATCAGTGACTGCGATCTGTCCAGGCCTTGAGGCAGCAAAATAGCTCCACACCATGATCCATCATGCTTTACAGCTGGATTGAGCTGTAGGTGTTGATTGCAGAGCATTTTCTATTTCTTTTGTCTAATCTGTCCATAGGACATTGTCCCAGAAGACTTGTGGAACATCCAAGTGGTCTTTGCAAACTTTAATTCAACTCAATTCAAATTACTTGTATTTCCGTTAGGAAATTCATCTATGGTGGTATTCTCAAAGAAATCACACATCACATTTAATACATTGAAGAACACATTGAAGGTGTGCAATATGTATCAATACATTAATGCTCTCAAGGTTGAGCGTGGATGGAGGTGGGCACAAAAAGTGTGTGTATTGTGCTATTTGCCAGGCTTTATGTATTGTCTGCTACTGAGTGAGTCCTGATCCTGGCCGATGACTTTGCTGCTAATTCTATTACATGGAATGAGGTTGATGGTGCTCATTGTGGCAATCATCCCATAATGTTGATGGTCCATATTGACTACACAAAACATCTATAGAAAGCCTGCAAGAGCTGCAATGAGCTCAGCATTGATCTTGAAGGTGAGCCTGTGGTCTGTAATGGTGCCAAGGCATTTATAATGGTTTATCCCCTCTATTATTTGCCATTCACCCCCAGGAATGGGGTAGGAAATTGATCTCGTCTCTGCTCCACTATTATCTGTTTTGTCTCTCTGGGGTTCAGGTCCCGGTGGTTGTCTAAGCACCAATCAGCAAACCTATCTATCTCCTCCCTGATGTGGCTATGAGAGTTGGTGGTGTCAATAATAACTGAGTACTTGATGTAAAGCATTTCCGGTTCCGAGCTTCTGCCATCATCTGTGTATAGGGTGAATAGTACAGGTGAGCTGACAGAGCCTTGTGGCGCCCCAGTAGATATTATCCTAATGGAGCTTTGATGGCCATTGAATCTTAGTGTTCGGTGGAAGGAGAGGATGAAGAGCATAAGGTGGGGTTTGACGCTCATTTGGAGGAGTTTTTGTCCCATGTGATGGGGTTGCACAGTGTTGAATGCACTTGAGAAAGCCACAAAAACCATTTTGACAAATTATTTGGTTTTCTCCAATTATTTGGTTGTGTAAGTATGGTCTAAAATGGTTAGCACTGCATCATCCACACCTCTCTGCTTTTTGTAAGCAAATTACAGTGGGCCTGTGAGTCCTCATACCAACTCATGTAGCTGTGGTTGAATGAGCCTCTCCCTAACATCACTGGTAATGTGCAGATTTCCACATGGCAGGTATGTAATATTCAGACTGTGAGCGGTTGAAGAGAAAATCTCAGCCCGTTGCTCATGACAGAGTTTCAGTCGGCGTCCAGATATTGTCTGGACCTGGGGCTTTGTTAGGTTTTACTCTCCTGAGCACCCTTTCAACGTCTCTAGGGTGAAAACCTATGCCGGTGGAGATGAAGTGCATCAGATAGAGGATTGGTGGTCAGTTCCTCCCTCTCCTGCGTGAGTCATGATTATCAAACCTGCAGTAGAAACTGTTCAGATTCTCTGCGAACTCCACACATTCCTCTGGGCTGAGGGAGTACGAGGGGTGATTGTTTGGCCTCAGTCCTGATGCTAGGTAAAGGCTAATCTCTTCTGATTAAGTGTGTTTTTCAGGTGCTTAGTGATCCAGGGTTTACTGTTGGAAAATACCTTGATGTTTTTTGTTGGAATAATCACGGCTTCACAAAATGTATGTAGCTGTTAGCAGTATCAGTGGCTTCCTCCAGACTTTTTCCATAAATTAGCTCCTCCCAGTCAGTGCATTCATAACAGCCTAACAGGGTCTCAGTTGCCTCCTCATCCCACTGTTATACCTGCTGTCTGATGACACCCTCATTTGGAAGTTTGGTACGACAGTGGACAGAGCTGTAATCCACTGTGCTCAGGGGGCTTCTGTGGTGCTCTGTACACATTTTTTTAACATTGCCATGACAAAGGTCTGAAAGTAGCCATTGTTCTGGTGAACAGTAAACACCCTAATTAGATTGAAATTGGCATGAATCAGCATAAGTTTAATGTGGCATATAAAAGTTATATTTGGAGTAAGACACCTCCATATGCATCCCTACCTTACTCTCCTCATATTGCGATGATGCAACAAGTCAAGTATATGCAGGAACCCATGGAATGCTATTATCTCCATCCATTTATACATCTCACTCACATTTTGCACAGACAAATAATTGAAGTATAGTGTGCGTGTAAACATAGTGAGTAGGAACAAGAACAGTCATTTCTTTATGGTCACTTTAAGCAAATTGTGTTCGTATATTATAGGAAGATCTGATCATGAATGTTTTATGCAGAAATCAGTAATTCCAAAGAAAATTCTCAAAACATTAATCCACTCTCACACCCGGCATCTCTACACATACCTTGACACACACTCAACCTTAATAAACATACTATGTGCCATCAACGCATACTGTACATAACACCCATATTGTAACAATTTCGACTGTGAATTTGTCTTCCATCTCTCTCTTCTTTCTCCCCACCACAATACATGTAATTTCTGTCTGTCCCCTTTCTCTGCAATGTCAAGAAAAAAAGAAAAGGTAATTCCAAAGGGTTCATAAACTCTTTCTTCAACTATACAGTATGGATTCAGGGTAGAGCCTGAAAATACAGTGCATGATATCTGTAGTTTCGGTGACTGTTTTTCACCTTTCGGTCTGTCACCTTCACTGTGTCTCCCTGCAATTGAGCCGGCTCAATAGATGTGACAAGACGCTGCTGTGGATCTGGCAGATACTCTTTGTTTGTGCAGTTGACCACTGACGGTGAATGCAGCTTGTCTTTGAGTCGACACCAGCATATCAAACAGCAGAGATCTTCCTCTTCCTGTGAGTTTTGCTTTTGAAAATATTCACAGTAGAGTGGTGAAGCAGCTCTCTCTGTGGGTAGAAAGAGGGTTTCTGAAAACATTTTCATGTGTTCATGTTCTTTTTTTTTTTTTTTTGTAATGTCTGTCACTGGTTACTAATTCTGATAATTGTTTTATGATGAATACCTGATTTTCTAGATGAAAAAACTAGATTTTTCTAGATTTACTTGTTATTACAGGCAGTTTCTAGAAGTGACAGTAGACGAAAAGGATGTACGCACAAAAAACAAAACAGATCAGTGCTGTGTGGTTTGCAATTTTATCTGTCTGCTGTATTTAATAATTCACTTACTAAACTGTTTGTTTTGACATGTACTCAGTATTTGCTCACAACAGCTAAAAACTATTAAGTCCTCTTGAGGATGTTGGAATTCATCCAGCATGTCATAATTACCTCTGCCAAGGCGCTTGAGTTCTTATCTGCATGTTGCAGGATATCTCAAATTGTTCACAAGATATTTTGATGTAACTTGCTGGAAGAGTGGGGTTTGGCAGAGGGAGGTATCTATTAAATTTAGGTGCTAATCCAAATCAAGGACTTTTTTTAATGATTCCTTAACATTGGGAGACTTCAAAGACTTCCATTTCCTAGTTTTTAAATGTATCCAAAACTGCACCAATTGATAGTCTGTCCTGGAACTATCTGATCTTAAATCATTTACACTGGCATTTTACTTTTGAAGTAATTGCCAACAATACGGAAAAACTTTCAATGTTGAAGGATCATTTTTAAAAATTCTGGATCCACCCCTGGATTTGGATCAGCACCAAATTGAGTGGGTTCTTCCCTTAACCATGCCCCATCATTCCACAAAGTTTAAAATGGCTCAGGGTGATCCTACAAACAAACACACACAGGTGAAAACAGAAGCTCCTTGGTTGAGGTAAAAATCAGACTTATCAGCCATCAGGCCATTGAATTCCGAAGACTTCTACATGTTAGTGAAACAGCAAGCAGCATGACGGGATGACAGACAGGAAGCGGGTACGAAGACAATAATGACACACCGCCTGCGTGCATGAACTGTTCAGTATGACACACCTGCAAACAAAGAGGGACTCCTGCATGTGGACAAATATCAAAATAGTTCATTTTATTTATAATGTATTAAAGTTATAAACACATCAGGCAGTGGTATTACACATCACCATACAGACATGGAAATCAATCAATCTGGATAATCTCCCAAAGCTAAATACAGTACAATGATAACCCCGTATCAAGGTCTGGTCCAATCATCAGCCTTCTCATTACACAAACGAATAAAAACCATCAAACTCTTGGTTTTTTAATAAACCTAAACTTCCCAAAACACTGTCCCTGTATGAGAGGTTCAGGGTGAAAATGCTTAACTAAAATGCTTCACCCAGTCATGTTGAATCTCATTTGCAGTGTGGCAAACTCGTTAGAGCAGTTAATAATTCCAAAATAGCTTCACGAACATCCTGTTTAATCCTTCAATTGTGTTTCTTTAAAACAGTTTCATCCCCCTGTGGTGAGCACTGCTGAGGGTCTTTCCTCTGAAATGACCAACCAGAGCAATTCTGTCCATAACAGTGATGGAATTCAAACTGGGCTCTTAAGAACATTACAAACATTAACATTACAAAACGTTCCAAGACTGGTTGGATCAGGAGATCTGGTCTGATTTAGTGTTGTGCCACATCACATGTTCCGAAATAGGACAGCAGTGCTGATAATTGAAGAAAAACTCCACCCTTAGATCAACTCACACTGTTATACAGCTCGTCACCAACCAACCAAATCATTTTGTGATCAAGCGTCACTGTCAACTTCCCTCATTGCCCTTACTGAAAATGTAGTTCTGGGAAATGATCACAGCATCTCTGCAGGGTTAGACGAATGTGACTCCATTTACTTAAGAGTATAAATGGAACTTTTTGTGAACTTGACCCAAGAGTTGAACCACTTAAGCCTGAGCCTAGCTGAGCAATAAACAGAAAACATAAAAACTGGATGATTTAAGGGACTTCCAGGTTCCCTGAAATAAACATAACCCAGATTGTCCACTGAGTGACGCTGTAGCACTGGCCATTAGGAAGGGACAGGAAGGGGGAGTAGTTACTATCCTTAACCAGAGGGATTCCCTTCCAGTGGGTATGAAAGCTGCCGCCCCTGGTGGAAATAGCTCTGCAAAGCCTTTAAGTGGAGCAGCAAGTGCCCCTTACCCAGATATTTCTACAGGAGTTTCACAGCCGACAAGAACAGAGAGGAGAACCAGTAAACAGAGCTGGAGGTCTGCTCTACTCTTGACAAAACTGCAAGAAACAACGGACAGTCGGATTTGCACAAAATTTGACACAAAGCACAAAACATCTACAGCTAACTTGTTGTGGTGACAAAATTGAGGTGCCTTTGGGTGTGAAGTTACAATACAAATGTGGTTGTTTTTTTTCCAGATTCAGTTTTTGTCTGTTAAATCAAGACTGAACACTCTTCAATGTGAATGTTCCAGATATATCACTGAAGGTTGATGTTTCCTGTGTAGCTGCTGAAATATGTGGGCGCAACATCACCTTAAGTTACATTTAACCAGATGTTGGCAGCAAACAGAAAAACACACCAAGGAAATTGGCCTAGGAATGCAAGGCACATTTCCAGTCTGTGTTGTGAACAGTGTAGAGGTGTTCAAGGGTGGACTTTTCTTTTCACTTAACTCTTTGAAAAGTCTTTATGAAGTCTGTGTGGCCATTAATCCTGACATTTCCCATCCCACCCTGCTCCCAAACTTCTCTAGTGTGCAGCCTCATGTTTTACGCATGTTTCCTTCGTGAACTGTTGCGATATTCTTTGGTTTGAGAGGGAGATTCTCCCTCTTCAACACCATTCACATTATATAGTCTGGATCTCTCAGCTCCAGCTGATGTCATACTGTGTCCAGCCCTCTGGTGGAGCCAAGAACAACCGTCGACCCCGGTACAGGAAACTGACCACACCCCTGTAACCTGTACGAGGAACCCCCGATTTCAAGTCATCCATCACTCCTAAATTTCGAGCAAACACCTTAAAACTGTCCCGGCTGGAGTATTGCACCCGATATGGACCTGGTCCCCTTAAAATGCTCCCTTGCTGCAGGGCCTCAATCTTCACCAGCGGGGCACTGTAAACCTCTTTAATGAAGTTTTCATCATAGTTCTCTTTCAACAAATAAGACAAATTGTGTTTGGTAAAAGGCACAAAATCAGTGTTTAGCTTTATGTAGCGCAGGTACTGGTCAAAGAATTGACCTAAACTGACACCTTTTCGGCCAAAGGTGATAGTCCGGGAGATTTCTGGCCGGATGCAGGAGCGTTCCTTGCGCTGCTCTGGCTGGCGCATCCAGTCATCCCAGAAAGCAGAGGGCCATTTGGGTTCTAGCTCATCCCACATTTCCTTCAGAAGCATCCAGCCCAGACCGGGGAAGAAGTCTGTTCTGTAGAGTAGCTCTGCCTTGGCTGGATCCACCAGGGCATCTCTGCCATTATCGTTCCAGGCAGACACACACCACAAGGACGTATCAGAGCGGAGAATGGGATAGAGAGCTCTGAAATACTCAAAAAAGTCTGGTGCCACCTGGAGGAAAGAAGAAACACAAATCTGTGAGACGCTTCATCAATACACTAACTAGAAGTCACAGAGTGCATACCTCCGCCAAGGCAGAGAAGTCCTACAATTATGATTCCATTTCTCAATGATGAAATTCGACAGCAGCCGATTCTCTCTCTCTTACTATTCTCTCCTTCTCGACTGTCTTCTATCACTTGGTGTACATGCTTGCTCCTGTGCTGCGACTAACCATAGCTCCGACCTGCTCTGTTTTCCAGTCCTCCTGGATGCTGTGCTATCTACACGCCAGAAGGCTCTCTTTCTCTCTCTCTCCTTCTCCACTCATGTTATTTATCTATTGTTGTATTTTTTTTGCTGTATTATTGTATTTTCCCATCTGCAGTTCCTATTGCACACCTGGCCGTTCGAGGAGAGAGAATTTTTCTTTGAATTGCCTCTCCAAAGGTTTCTTCCTTTTCCTTATATATTAAGGTTTTAGGGAGTTTTCCCTCATCTTCCTAGAGAGCTCTGGGCTGGGTCGAGAACCGTCTGTTGTTGTGGGCCTGTAAAGCCCTTTGAGACATTGTATGTGATATTGGGCTTTACAAATAAATTTGATTTGATTTCAACAGGTTATTGACTAGACCATGATCACCCCCCCTTCAACCTACTGACAAACCAACTTTGGCAGCCAATTATATCAATAAGGTAGGGAAAATCAAAAAAACAAAACCGTTGACATACATGTAAAATTTTGTGACAACCAACCCTAAACTGTAGGAGGAGATACAAAAACCTGTTTTGGGAAAACAAAATCTAAATGGCAGAAAATATACTGTAGTTAGGCGCAAATAGGTGTGGCCTATATGGATGGAATTTTGGTTCTATGACTTACAGTTCAAAACTACAAGGCCAAAACACAACCTGCCCTCCAAGCTTCCTAGAAATCAGCTTCTAAGTCAGTAATTTTAAGGATATCCTGCTAAAAGGCAGACAGACAGACAAACATAACAGAAAACATAACCTCCTTGGCAGAGGTAAAAAAAATCTAAAGATTTGCTGTGTGTGAGGTCAGTGTTCAAACCCCCAGCGAGGGGATTTACTCCTCTAAATCTGATATTTGAATATGTAGAATTTTTAATCTGCATTTGATTCCTGATCTGAATCAAAATCTGCTGAGACAATTTCATTGATGGTGACAAGACTGTGGGGGAATAACTAAATTAGAGCTTTCTACAATTTTAAAGTGATTCAGACTGAAGACCACTCAATGAAAGTGACTACAAAATTGAATTTTTGGGGAAATTGTGTATGAACGAGGTAGCTGAAAGTTGTTTTTTGGAAGTTGGAGCATTTTTGGAGATATTTACTTACCAGGAGCCTTATCTATAACTGTTGCGTACACACAAAATGGGGTTTGAAACGTGCGTACACCACTTTCTACACAAACCGTGGCATTTCTAAAAACAAACTTTACATGAGAATGTAAAGAGCATTTACATGAGAAGGCACGCCGTTACAGAAACTCACCCATCCGTACACAACTTTTGGAGACACTAAGAACTAAGCCACACTAAGAAGCCATTCTCAATGCCCATAAACTGAGCATTTGGAAAACGCTCTCCAGAGTGGATAAATCTGAAGACGCCTGCTCATCGTTTTAGAGAGGATGGAAAAGCCGGAGCTTTTCAAATATGCTGACATCACATAGTAACGTGATTCATGCTCGAGATGTCACACATCAACAGGGCTGTTGTTCCCTTTACTCTCTATTTTGATCGATTGTTTGGCGTTAAATTTAGCTTTATGTAACACACAAGCACAAAAGACAAAATGCTTTGCAATCACAGCTGCTGTGGTGAGGATTATGACAAGCTCATTGGTTTTATCAGCCACACAAAAAGCGCCGATTTTAGACCAGGTCTGGACGGACCAGTGCCTTTCTGTACCTGACTGTCGCCTGTGCACGAGCAGTAGGGGAATTATGCGTTTTCAGGCGTTGTCATGTGGACGTTCGGCTTCTCTAATACGGTGTGAAAACATGGGTGTGGATGAAGATCGTTTTCACACCTTAACTGAGTTTTCAAAAGTATCCGGACTAATGTGGATGTAGCCTCACACTCTTCTTCATTTGCAGTCGTCATCTTGGAAAAACATAGTCTCGTGCAACAGTGCAAGACCTTGTGATCTCACAAGACTATGCTTAGAGATCACAAGCAACAAAGCAATGAGTTGAGAAAAGCTGAGAAGCAGCCTAGCATTGTCTTTACAAAACTTAATTGGCCAGATAAAAATCATCACAATGATAACGATATTGCTTAATTTTACATCTCCAGCTAAATCATCACGAATATACGGTAAATATTTGATACTGCCCGGCCCTAGTAGGATCAGTGTTGCCCACAGTTTACCGATTTGCCAAGACTAAAAGACCAAAAAGTAGTTTTTGATTTATTTATTTTTTGAGTGATCCTGACAAAGGAGATTAAGACATTGAGGCTTAATCTTACTCAGCCCTTCCAACTTCCAACCCACCACATCACAAAACAAAAAGCCTGCCATCATACAGAGAGGGGATTGTGTATGTGTTTGTGTCTTTGTAATCTCAACATGATTGATGATTTAAACACGAATAATGGCACACAATTTCACTTTGACGGGAGGGTTTGTTAACTTTAAAAAAGGGGATATAAATGGGAGTAACAGGGCACATTGTCAGTCCTCCCCTCAGAGCACAGTGACAGAAAGAAAAGAAAAAGAGGAATTGAAACCCTACCCACTGTCACACTTCAACACGTCTGGCTGTATCAAGGGGACATGTGATGGTGTGTAGTTATGTTGTACAGACATGCATCTACTGACTCTCCAACAAGTCAAAGTTGGTCTGAATTTCCTGTTACTCCTTTCCTGCTTTTGAGGCAGTTTAACGAAATGTTCATTCGGCCGTGAAGTGTGACAGAGATGAACTCATTTCATTCAATTAAATGTGTTAAGATGCAAAATGCGATTATAGATGTCCATTCAGACTTTGATGAGAATGATTCTTTGTTGTTTGTTTGTTTGTTCTTGATATAGGTTAAGTTAAGTTAAATATACTGACAGAATGGCTCTGAATGGACACTTTGAAGCTTAAGGCCACAGTATGCTACATCCGGAATGCCTGTGTGAGAGTCCAAAATTGGCATGAAACTGCTGATTTTAGTCAGCTGGCTTTTCTGTCTTAACACTGAGCTGGAAGGACAGTTTGAGGTGCTGGGTGCCAACACAGCACCCATCTGTTGTTGGTCAATAAATAACTCCATTAGATAAATCAATTGTTTCCACTGGAAATCAAAATTACAAGTAATGCTGCAGTGACACAGTAATACTAATAATAAAACTAATTTGGTGCCATCTACAACTAAATGATTTTTGAATTAAATTTTTGTTTTAGGATGCTTGTGGCTGGCTAAGATAACCACTGTGAAGGTGAAAACTTCTGTTCACTTAAAAATGTTGTGTTATGTAGACATTTAAATAAAGGAATTTAGAAACACAGTCCTTAACTTGATGTGTTTTGGTTGTTTTTGTAGAATACAGAACTTGCAATTGGCATAAAAAATTAGGTTTTTAATTGAAATTGTATTCATCTCAATTACTAAATGCAAGTACCATATCAACAGAAATATTCTGCAATTATGACCTTCGCTATAATCTTGCAGCCCTAATTGGACATATACATGCCTTGTGTGTCATTTTGTCAAATCCCCTAATTTGTACAAGTGAAACTATAAAACCATGGCATACTGAGTTTGAATATGAATTCCATTCTCCTGTTCAATCTAATGCATTACTGAGGCTGGATTTTGTAATGGTGCAGCACTGATGCATTATCATTGTGATGCATTAATGCAGTTGTAATGTTACTAAGATTTATGGTCTCACACTCACCTCCAGGTCATCCTCCACAATGACCACCGTGGACTGGGAGAACGTGTTGAACACTTGGTTGAGCGCCCAGCGATAATGTCTGGCAATTTTGTAGTAGCCTTGGAACTTCCTGTGCTCTGGCCGGACTCTGATGTCAGACAGGTCTGGTTGGCTTATGTGCGTTACTTGATCGCCATATGAGCCAATCACACGAGCTGTCTCGGCGTGGCCACAGTCCTGACTGACGATGATTGGGTAGAGTTCTGGCGAGGGGCGGTACTGTATCAGTCTGTCAAGGCTTCGTTTTACCGTGACTCTGTCACAAGCAATGACTAGGATGGGAATAATGTCTGGGCTGGCAACAGAAACCTCTAACTTAATGTTCTCAACCAGCTCTTCTTTTATTTCAGTGCCCTGCACAAAGTGCGGCGCTCCCGTAGGAATCAGATTCTGTGTGTGTTTTACTTCTGCTTGGTCCTTCTTATCCAAACTGTCTTTCA
>OMOW01101517.1:0-10751 GCA_900312555.1 Lamprogrammus exutus
TACATTTCTCCTCTGTATATTTGATCCCATATATATATATATATATATATATATATAAAGATATACTTTGTAGATTTTATTTAGCTGTTAATATTTCAGTATTTTTAAGACTTGCTGTATTATAGCACTAGGGACAGCCAAGATGTTGGTTAGCTGCAGTGATCCTCTAATACATTAATGGAGCTCTGTCTAGGAGTGAAGTCACTTACTGCCACTGCAACAGTATTTTTCTGCAACCATGCAAATAATCTGCATGAACCACCATCCAGTGAAGTATCACCCAATGATTAAGAGGCATGCTGGGGCAGCGGCGGGCACGGGGCTTTCTGAGCAGAAGTAATGTGCTGAATAGTGATGCATACCTGTAATATTTGTAATACTTGATGCTATTAGGGTCTTATAATTATACAGTTCTGAGCAGCATCTACCAAGATCATGCAATCCGTTCATTTCTGGATGGGCACGATCATGCTGTTGGCATGACTTAAGCTAATGATGACAAGATTAGATGCTCATCCTACAGATACCTGGGAAATTCAAGAAAAACATCTTAATCTTGATAAGCTATGGCGATGAAAAGGTGAGAACTGGCAGCTTATGACAAAGACAAAGACAGCAGTGCAAACTGTGGAGAGTCAATTTAATGAATCATGAATTTTGCATAAGCACTTAGAGATTGAAGTATTATCAGCAAGGCGGAACACTCCTTTCCACGAATAACTAATTTAGCCTGTTGTACAAATTAGTAGGTCATAAACTGATAATGTCCCAAAAGACTAAATTTGAATTCTAATCTTTGTAAATGAATAACAACAGGAAATATCCACAGTGTCTTTTAGAAGGACAGAATTTCCCTGTAGCCTCTATCTGCAATGCTTTGATGTGCAAATAAAACAAGATTCACTTCTGCTCTCCCTTACTGTAGCACTGCTGTGCACACTGAGCGAAAACAGGCTGTTTTAGGTTCTGTCTCTTTAAGACCCCCTCTTGCTGAGTTCTGATTGGTCAGCAGCATCAGGTCTGAGCCAGCAACACCCACAGACACCCACTTGCTCGTCTTGTCTGTTGTGGCTGTGTAGGTTGGCACATTTAAATGTGTTACATGTTGACATCAGCATGTTATGGAGGTAAACGACTGATCAAAATTAAGCTTTCAGTGCAATTCACGACCTATGGGATTGGCTTATTGGATACATGAAAATTAAGTTGTGCAACTTTGACAATATTTAATACACACACATTATATTACAGTGTAAAATTAGCACGATATATTCCCTTTAGGATTTACTCTGTTATGAACAGAACATTGTTTAGTGGCTGCTTTGCTACCAATTGTAGATATATTTCATTAAATAGTCCCATATTATAAAACAGAACCTCTGATCATATCACCAGTAGCACCTCTGTGTCATATCTTGTGCTTCTATTAATAACTTTCAGTCAGCTTGTGCAGAGAAAAGAATATTTACCACTTGGGGATAAATTCATATCTCATTTGAGCCCAACAGCCCTGATGTCACAAATGCTGTGGCACGTTACACTTTAAAGCTTAATCATCTCTCATCATGTGTTCACTTTGCTGTAAAAAGGAGGCTATGGAGAAAACCTTTCAAGATGATCACTCATCCATACATATTTCCACGTTAGAACCTTTATTCCTCACCATCATATTTTCAATTTGCATGTAATTTCACTGATGCAGCAAAACCGTCCCCCTCTTGGCAGTGAAAATGCTTGGGAATCAACCTTAGTAAATCTTCTGCAAGGGTCCCTGCACTATGCTGCTTTAAATCACTAACCTGCCCATTGCCATGTTTCTATAAATAGCCTGCTGGTTTTTATAAACGAGCCTTTACACTGATGGCGAGATGGCAAGACTACATGGCGTGGGCGCATACCTCCCTTACCCTTAATAACAAGAAATGGCTTGCAGTTAATTAGCTAACTGCTTCATCAGCCCTTCCCTTTGAAGAGAGGCGTTCAGTCATGCACAAATATGCTTCACATTTGGTCCGAACATCACTCATTTGCAGAAAAACATGGAACCAGATAAGCGGTACTACTGATATCTAAAAAAGCACACAAGTCGGTCATGAGACTGCCTTTTAATGACAGAAAAATAGATTTGTCATTGTTAGGGTGCAGCCGTTTGCACTGCTCAGTACCAACTGAATGTTTATAATTCAATTTATATGCAGCAGTTTTATCAGTTGGGTTTGATGAGATATCCATCATTGAAGAAAATTAAATCAAATTTACCTGCTGTGACAAAGTATTTTTTTGGCATGCGAGTAAAAGTCAACAACCCTATTAAAGCTGTTGTATAAGTGATAAGTGAAACATAAGTGAAGTAAATAAATGCACGCTGTGTAATCTGTTGTATTTTTAAATATTACGCAATTAAGTGTACCATCAGGTGGTTTCCTTTTTTAACGATTTATATTCAAGGCAATTTTTTTTATCCTTTTCACTTGTTCCTTTTAAGAGGTCATGTTTTGAAAAAAAAAGAGAAAAGCTCGGCTGTGTACGATCATATTCAATCTCCTGGTGCAATCGCGGCGCAGACATGTGTTCAATAGAATGAGTGGTCTGCCTCAGGCACTTGATTGTATTGTCTCCTGTGTATTGATTTGGGGGGGAAAAATAGCACCATATGAGTGGGCTTGAGGATGAAAAATACATCTGCTGACTCAGAGCATTTATTGTTTAAAACAGAGGTTGCATAAAGAAAATACTTGCTTAACCCCAACCATAGAAAACAGCATACTGACTTGATTACAGTGTTTGTTTGTATAGTATTGGTGTATTTCTGAGGCAGGCACAGCAGTACATAACAAAATTACACAATACACAGCCCCATATTATTATAGGACAGTCACTTCTGCAGCTTTAATTGTGAAATTCTAAGCCCTTTCAGGCAGAATAAACTTAACTGATGATTCCAAACTTTATTACAAAGGTTTGTGTTAGCGGAAGAGAGCAGACAAGCTGCAAACATCTATTTTTACCCTGTGGCCAAATCTAAATCAGCTGTGTACACTGTTTGCATATATGAATCTACTTTACATAGTGACTACAGCACAAAGTGAGACCCTAGCCTGACACTCGTGCCCACGCACGTTGCTGTGTGTGTAGGAGGGGGGGGGCCAGATGACAAGTCCAGGATATATAGTGCTTGACTCAAGCTCACGATGTATTCCCGTGTAATTCAGAAGCCATGCCACGTGCAGTTTACAGTGTACATTGCTTTTCCATTGAAATGCATTAATGATACACTTTCCCTACCAGCTACGAGTGTTCCAACAGCAAATAGATGGATGAAGAGGCACGTCTTTGTGCTGCATCTATTTGACTCCCCAACCCCCAGAGCTACAAGCAAGAGCCTTCCCCAACTAATGACGCTTCACAAATTAAAAAGCTGCAGCCTGAAACCAGAGCCATCCCCTCCCATCCATCAGAACGTGCCCGTTGTCGGACCAGTCTGTATTGAAATAGACCTAATTCTGTCTTCCTCTTCTCACACCCCGACAACACACAGCTGCACTCAAATTTGCGTGATGCGTGCAGAAGACAAAAGCATCAGAAAACCAAATGATCGCTGAAATGAACAGTTCTCAGTGATTGGGCATCTGCTTTGTGTACAAAAGGAGTCTATATATGTGCCAGCGATTTTCTAGAAATGACCGTTAGCTGCTGTGAGTACAGCAATGTACTGATGTAGAATTGAAGTGATGTAGCGAACATAACCTCATGTCAGGACCCTGAAATCACTCTGCTTCTCTTTTCCTTGTTTCACCGTTCAGAAGATGGAATCGTGGCGTAAGAGAGGAGAACGAGTGTCCTTAAATTATAGTCTTTGTTGATAAGGCCAAATGGCAGCGCACAGCATTGGCTTTTCTGCCAGACACGGATTCTTCCAAGAGCATTTATCAAGGGAGGACAGACTTGTTTGCCTTCCTATATACCGTTGGCCATAAGGGTTTGAGAGTAAGAGGTGGAAAGCTGTGCCCTCTTCCACTCTCATGTACCAGCGCCATGCACCCAGACCCACTGTAATCTCTCAGATGACTGAACTCAAATTAAATTGGAATTCTTCAGGTGTCAGGAATGTGTGAGCGCCCTTCTGTAAACACTAGTTTAACAGCGTATGGGCACTTGGTCACAACATTCAGTTTCCTGCCTCGAGGAAGCATCATTATGTTTTTAAATGAAGATAACAATTGCCTCAAATTAGATAAAGCTGCTCTGTATGAGGCTTCACAATGAACAGGATGAATTGTGAATCACGTCATTTTGTTTGAGTCCTGCGATTCGTGTCGTTCAGAAATATGTGTCGGAATACAAAATCCATAGAATCTATAGAAAATCGAATTTCACAGAACAAAGACTTCACAAGTAAGGTTTCTCCGTCAAGACATAATCTGACTCGGCTCAGCTGACAGCGGCAGATCTGAACTAGGACAGATAAATAGCGTGTTTGTCCATACACTAACAGAATGATTTGTGTCTCAGTCACTGAGCTTTGATGAAATACTTGGGTGTCTGTTCCTTCATACACATCCATATTTGAAATGAAAAGCACAATATTCATCACTTTATTGTCTTCTCGCTTGAGTCTTTTTGTTTTGTTGTTTCCAAGGTCACAAATAAGCTGCTAAGAATGAGATAATGCTTCTTTAGGTGCATTTGATTCTGTTGTCAAGACTGATCAGCCAGATGTGTCCGTGTTGTATTGAGATATATTACATACACAGTTTATATATTAACTGCGTCAGAAATGATGCTACATTTTTAGCATTTACAGTTTAAACATGTGTTCTGTTCCTTAATGAGTCATTCAAGAATTCTCCTCTCCATTACCTTTTTCATTCACCATCACTGTATTCTGTCTTCCTGGCTAAATAAACATTGCCACCTGCTGCCAGCCTCTATTATTGAAGTATGGACACAGAATGATTGTGTGAATGTCCTGACTTACATTTCATTTTGCTGTCAGAATTCTCGACTCAGTAACATTGATTAATATGTTAGCTGGAAGAAATGTCAAGCATGGAACACTGGGAGTCATTGTAAGGCATATCTTCAGATATATCAATAAGGATTTACCATCATAGCTCAAGGATACGTGTACTGTATTCGAATGGTTGTTGAGAGAGGAGGGATGGTTTCTCAAATGCTTGAACTCGACCAGGGGGTAAAGATAGTTTTTGGGGACCTTGTCAGTGGTGAATGAACAGTGAAGATGCGTAGCAGATAGCTGCGAGGCACACAGGAGAGCTTGTTAAAGAGGCAGCTGAAAGGATAATGGAAGCTTCTCACTTCACTGTCTGCCGAAGGCTCGCACAAACACATCTCTGCCCCGAAAATAGACGTGCACCCAACGCAAATGGGCTCAGGTATGAAAGCCTTCCCCTCCCAAAAAAAATCACAAGGCCCCTGCAGCAACTGCCAGAATGTTTTTCCTGAAGACAGGGAGGAAGCCACTCTGAAATGAAAAGTTTTCACTGTGTACAGAGCTTTATAGACAGCTCCGGCACACAACACCCAGAGTGTTGAAAACCAAAAAAGCTGTGTACTGGAGGTAATAACCAAGCCATAATACAGCGAAAGACATTTATTGTTTATCTTTCTAGAGCAACTGCCAACTGCATCATCGATGGGCAATTTGTAAGGCCTCCAAAACACTCTTTATAGAAAATATTGATTAATTTTGAAAAAAATGCAGTGTAATAAATGGTGTAAGCCTTGGTATCTCTGCATGTTGCCGCGGTTAAGCATCAGAAAGACTGATTCAGTTAATCCTAGGGGAATGCGAAAAGTAAGGCTCAGTTCGGTGTTCCCATGGATTAATGTCACAGGTTGTAGTTGAGGAAATCCTTACTTGCCCAATTTAATTGAATTCCTCATGCCTTTTAGACAGCCATTACAGGCCCAAGAGAGCCTGATTAGTGAACCCAAGCCCACCGCCTGATAACAGTTTTCTAACACAGCAAACGATCAGATAGAATTGGGAAACATGGCTGTAATCAGTAAAAATATAGACTTTAATACCATTGATTCCCACATTGACTTATGTGCTCATTTATTCTGTCTCAGCGTAACCTTGCCTGTCAGATATACAGAAAGAAAGTAATTGGTTTCAGCGCATTCACCACCCCTTCCTGTGCAGTTACTCCATACTCCTCCTCTGTTTCATTTTGACTCCCGATGTCTCCCAGACAGCTATTAAAACAATCAAGCTCCATCCTGTAGTATATTAATGGGTCAGAAGGAATTTATTGGTTGTATAATTAACTGTTGCGGGAATGAGGGAGAGGCAGGCTTGTTTTCTCCATGCAAACTTTACACCCAGGCATAAATTAGAGGAGCGGATGATTCTTGATTGACAAGAACTATCCAGTGCCTCCTTTTGACTGCCATTACTAATCCAGTTAACTGACTTCATACATGAGGACAACATCAGGTTAAGCGGAGAGTAATAGTAAGGCTGCCTAAATACTCCATTTTCTCCATAATCATGATATTCCTCTAAAACCTTTCACATTGACTAACTGTGATGATAAGTGATAAAAGCTCTAATGGATTGCATCAATCAACAATATCAATAAACACTTCACAGATTTATTATAATCGACAAGCAGCAAGATTACACATTTCTCTTTCATGGAGAGAACAGAGAATGAGAAGTGAAGAATATAAATGTACACCTGTTTCATTATCAAAAATACAAAGAAGGCAGCAAGAGGCAGAGCATGACATTATTTCTAATGGAGACCCCATTTATCCATTTTTAATGTGGGTTTTGGTTAGTCTGGACGCTTTTACAGATTTGGTATCATTTTTGTAAGTATGTGTAGTTGAAACATCAAAGCACATTTTCTCATGCGACTATGATGCATTACATGATCAGAGCATATCTGCTTGGATCCACTTGGATAAAGGATTTTTTTAAACACACAAACCCAGGACCTGAGGCAATATAACAGGAAAAAAATCCAAATTGATTAGACTGAGCATAATTTAGACCTGGCCCGATTTGACTCGAGTCCCGGGTCAGGGCTCAGTTCTGAGGAGCCAAGTGGACTCATGAGGACCCCTATTTTACCCTGCTGAGATGTTGATTTTCATAGGACGTAATTATCCCTTCCAATTTACAAGGCAATAAAGTTATTGGCCAGATGTTTCTGCCAATGTTGACATATATTGTTTCTTATATATTTCTTTTTGAAGATATATGTGTTAAAGCAAGAGACAATGGCAGCCAAGATTCATATCTAGCTTTGAACCACATGCTATGATTCAAAGCTACTTGGAAACCGTGTTAATGTGGGAGTAAAGGCACATTTACAGACAAAACCTCCTATTCTCCAGATGGCTTGAGAGAAATTTGGTTAATTATTTTTGACAGGCATGACAAAGATCATCCAACAATATAAGCGGGATGTTCCACTTAGAACATTTCTGAAGTTTCTGAACTTCTGGGTTTGTGATGATATATGAATTGTAGATAAGATTTTCTTCATTAGAGTGTTATTTCCAAAAAGCTTTCTCAAACGGAAGGCAGAAAAGTCACCATTTATTCCCCCTTAATTCTACTTACAGCTAATTGCCGTCTTAGATGGACAGAAATTAATTTTTGAAAAGGTTCTTTGAAGTACCCACAATGAAGCTTTTCTGTCTTTTATACTCAGTGTGATTACTTTGGCGGCTCTATGACGTCCTCTGGTTGTGGCTGATGAATAAATCTCAGCGTGGAATTAGGTATTAAATCAAACCGAAGAGGGAATCTGTCATTATTAGGAAGCACAAAGACGTAAGAGCCACAGACCATGCTCCCTGTAAAGCAAGTCTACAGTGTGCACCCCTGCAGTGCAAACAACAGCTACGGCATCATCACACTGCTGCTATGATAGCTTATTTATCAAGGATTCTTGTGCGTTACAGGCAATGCAGAAATATTGAATTTCTTCATTATTGTCTCTGTATTTCCTACTTGTCAAGAGAGAAACCAGCTGCTGTTCACATTCACTGCAGCTCCAGAGGCTTAAAACAAATTCTGATTATAGTCATTTAGAGTTGTAAAAAATCTGCTCTGATGAGGTGAAAGTGAAAAGTGGATTGATGGCAATTACTGTGCTGGTATTTAAGAATGTTAGGTACATCCTAGTGACTCAGTATGAGTCACGAAAATTTCCTAAAAGCAGCTGGAATTTTATGCTTGAGAAGGGGAAGCAATAGCATGACTCTGTTATGTTATATTTGTATTTATTTACTTATTAGGGATGACGCACATTAGTCACCATTAGCAGTTTGCTGAGAGTGACTAATTCTTATCTGTAGACCCCTGCTAGAATCGGAAAATGCCTTTTCCTGCAAAAGTTAGGTCACGTAGTACGTACAATTAGACACATTTCATTTACATTAAAAGGAGAAGGCAGCACAGATGTATAATCATAAGGTGTATTCAGCTGAAACGAGCGGTTTAGGTTTGTTTACTTTATGCACTAGGTAGACGAATGAATATGGCACCAGAGTGCAATTCAGCCAAAAACTATATTTCCACCATTTAGGGAGCCACGGGGGCTATAAAGATCGCAGATAAATATACTTAAACAAATGTGCATTGTTTTGCATCATGCCAAACATTCTATTGTTGTGGGTCATCGCTCAAAATTGTGTTGTTTGGGGGAACGAATCTACTTACATTCATTTTTGAGCAGCACACTCCTGTTGAAGCGCTTATTCTGATAAAAACTAACTACCAGCTTGACTGAGTGGGACTTATTTCACTTATTTCAGGCATACTGTAGATATGCATAATGGTTGCAAGGGTTCTCTAGGATATACTAGAGGCAATATCTGCAACTGCCTGTTTTAAGCCTGTTGCTCTGAGCTCTAAAAAGAAAACACAAAATGTGAATTTTAGGTCAGAAGAATACAGTGTGGACCCCAGGATAATCTAAAGCACTAATCCTTCAAATTCAGCTTAAGCCACGTATCAGCTCTCATAAGACATACTGTGCAGCCAAAGACCAACCTTTGAAAATGTTGATATTTTTGCATTAAGGAACTCCAAATGGCGTAGTACAGTTAAAGCTCCTCATCAGTAGATACTGTATATCCATGAATATACATGAGACCAAGTTGTGTGTCCATCTTTTTTTATATCATTGATGTGCATAACAACATCTTTAGAGGACCAGAAAATGTTCTTTCTGATGAGGCAATTAAAATGGGGCGGACACAGGCATAGTTTAATGAGGTTTTCAGCTTCTTCGAAATATAGCCCTTGTTTGTGGATAGAGTTCAGGGGAGCTCGAGACAGGCTCTGTCAAAGTGTACGGGAAGGTCAAGAGATTCTGTAGTCAGTGCTTGTGCCCTCCATCAAACGTAACACCCAATTCTAATAGTCAAATTGTATTTAGTAGAGGGGTTAATAAGTTTAATATAATATGTCACCGGGGAGTGTGCTCGTTTCTCAGATTAGCATTTCTGCTTTGACGAGGAAAAAATTCTTTGTCAGCTCAGAGACGGCTCTGAGTGATCGATCAGCAGGATTCATAGTAACAGAGAGCAGAGTGTCATCGATGTAAGAATGTAAGCTGATCACATGGAAAAAACAAAATCCTTTGAAGAAATGAAGGCTTGAAGTTTGACACTGAAGTGTTTTAAAGGGTTATACACTCCTGGGCCTTAAAACGCCTTGGAATGTACTTCAGCACTCTGTTTAAGCCTGGGGTTTAATGAGTTTATTTGCATACTTCATCATTATTGCAATAAGACCCCTTGGTGTGAAATGTGTCATTGCATTATTATATCAGTTCATCACTCTCGGTCTTGGCTCCTTGTCTGTGTGTTGAATTTAGGAATACATTATAGATCTTTTCCACGTGTACTGAAAGACATAGGGAAGGACACCGAGCAGGGAAACTGTTGGCTGAGGCCCCAAAAGCAAAGTGTGCTCGACACTGAATGCCTCACATCTGCATGGATGCTGCTTTGTACTTGACACCTGACCTCCCTTCGGAGAGGTTCAAACAATCTTTTGTAAATTAGCATCACATAAATGAAATGGAAAATTCTTCTGTAATTCTCCCCAAATGTTGGCCTTTGCAAGGCCAACATTTAAATGGCTTTATGGTTGCCGAGATGCACTCAGGTCTGCAAAATGGAAAGAAAGTAATTATAATTTGTGGCGTGAAGAGAGGGTTGGAACCTTTTCCTCCACACTCACTATTTAAATGATCTTTCAGTATTGAGAGTGGCATTCTTGTTTCTGCCCACATGTCCTCATCCAACAGAGCAATTGTGACATTCACCTCACACAGCCAGGATACAAAGTAGCTGATGAGGAACAGCACTTGACAATAATCTTGACACGTGTGAATGCAGCTTTGGCTTCTTATCACTGTACAGGGTGAGAAAATGTTTTTAGGCCCCAAGGAACTGTCATGTACAGAAAGTCAGATTTTCCAAGGCGGTGCTTTATCACTGCTCCTAACTTAAAGTATCTGGGAAAACTCTGCACTGTATTGACTGAGTAGCACTTGTACTTTACTCAGTGTGCACCTGGTAATTAGAGAAATGTGCTGAGAAAAGATGCCTCACTTTTACTCATAGGTGACAGAAATTGCGTTGTATATGTATGATCATTTGCAGCGTGCAGCTTTTGAGCAATGACAAATGCTTAACGTCTCTGCAAAGCGTGTATAAAATAAGCAAAAGTTTCATCTGCGTTCATGTTGTCATTT
>OMOW01101518.1:0-12304 GCA_900312555.1 Lamprogrammus exutus
TGTGCTCTTCCGATCTGCTCTGAGCTGGAGAAGGGAGGAGACCAGGGGAATTCACAAACACACCAGGAGAAGGTTTGGCAGAGAGGTAAGAGAAGGTAAGACAGGGTTGTTTAAAAAAGAGAGAAGAAGTGTCAGTAAACAAACAACAGGGTTGAGTCTCTCACGTTTTGTTTGTGACAGAAGTTGACGGCTTGAAGTGTCTGCCAGGTTATACTCTTCACAAGGTGCTCAGGAACTCTGCAAAACAAAACATTAGGTGACACATTAATGCTGAGAACCCAACATCTGCAGGCATATGAGGCTTACAGAATGATTCATGGAGAGCTTCTAACTCAGATTTTTATCATCAATATTGTTTTTGCAACTAAAGATACTGATACAGGTGTGTGGTGCTGCCTGGTGAAGTCGTCATCATCATCACCATTATCTTTTTGAAGTAAAATCCTGTCTCACACACTTATTTGGCTGCTTTGGCTATGTTGAACTCAATACAATAGATTTTTTTAGGCTGTTCTAATCCGTTTTAAAGAGGACATATTGAACAGATTTTCATGTTTTTATTTACATTTAAAAAAAATTACTATTTGGAAACTTTTGCAATGCTTTCATGAGGAAAAAATACACGGATCCACTTCTGCTTTTCCTTGCTGCAGCGCTGCTACACTATAAAAATAAGGAATAATAACTAGAAGCAGTATATGTCCGCTTTAAGGGATCACTATGGACAGTGGTCACTTTTGATGGGTATTTGTTATTACTGGACAACAACAACAACAGATGAAAATCATCATCAGTTACAGATATTCCAGATTATATAAATACAATTTTAATGTTCGATGGATTAATCAACTTTGCCCTGGTATAATCGTGCACATTGTCCAAACTATAAAATTTAAGACATAAAAAGGGCAATATTTTAGACAAGAAAACTTTTATATTTGTTGATTAAATGTCTTTGTGGCAGCTTCAGACAGAGTCTTCTCTTCTCTTTAGTCTTCAAAAGATGAATTTGATAAAACTGGAATATATAAAGAGCATTTTGATCTCGGATTATGAAGGATCACCCCCCTTTTTTTTGACTTTTTCTTTCCCTTCCTGTCTCTATTTTCCGTCATCTCTGCAGCTTTCGTTTCCCTCAGACGGCTCTAGGGGACAGTGAAGAGTCCTGCTGTCACTATTGTGGACCCCAATGCTGAACACTGAGGCTTTGTTGATTCGGGGACCATCTATCAGTGTTACCGTGGAAATGGCTAAATTGAGCCTTGTGACTGGCGATTAACAACAATCTCCATCCCTTCTCGCCGCTTTGTTTTTCCTTCTTTTGAAGCGGGAGACTACAAGCCAAGGCGAGAGGGGGAAACCAGACAGCAAAAACACTCCGTATAAAATGTGGGGGACCCTAAAGAGTCCCAACAACTGGCTGCCAGCAAAGCATTCTGGGAGTGCATCACTGTAAACATTCCACAAGAAGCGGGGTCAGCTTCCGTGGAGATAAGCGTAGCGCCGATCGGGGCCTGGACAAAGAGCAGCGTATGGTGAAGCATAGATGTAATGTAGGACTAATAGAATGTACACAGCACTTTGTTTAATGAAAAGAAAACTGGAGCCAGATTTATGTTACCAGAATGTGACTGAGTGGATCCGCTCACACCGCAATAGCTTTACACAGCGTACGTTCTACTCTAAGTTCTGTTCATTTATCAACACTTTGGCACATATAAAGTCCCTATTTTCATGTATAACACACAAGCGATGCATATTGAAAATTATATTGCTAATAAAGGATTTTTACGTTGCTGCTTATGTCACTTTGGCAAAATTGCACACTAATAGTCATGCCAATAAAACACATTAGAAAAGCTGAAATGTAATGATGTAATGGAAACGTACACAGTTTGATTGATAAGTTATGAGCCTGGCATAGAAACATCTTCACTGAAATCTCCTTCAAACTGGAGAGAAAATAAAAATGAGCTGCTGATTACCGACCAAAAAGTCCTTAAAGTAGGTACCTTAAACTACACATGGTTTATATGATTTGACCCTTTTTAAAGCCTTACACTCCCTGAGCCTCCCTGACTCTCCTGATCAGTTTGTTGCAGCTGTTTTCTTTCTTTTCAGGGGTAAGACAACAATAATCATTTGAGTTTATCATTTGTCAGTAGTGGCACTAGGAATTTTGGACCCCCAGAAAAGAATGAAGTTCTAACACATTACATATCTATTTTCTAAGGATGTTCCAGGCCACCACATCCAACCATAGGCACCCCCACCACCCCGCTGCAGTTCTTAAGTATCATAGTCTATCAAGTTTTGCACATTTTGTTAAATGAGATAAAGCTTGAGTGGGTAAATACGTTTACATTCAGCAGAGCAAAGCTTTATTGTGATTATGTATCATTGTGACATCGGAACCAAAACTCAGGTGCTATATTTGCACCAGTAATGGAACTTTACAGTAAATATATTAAGAAGTGGTATCAATTAATGATAAACACACTGTTCACTTTGATCATCTTTAATTTGGTCTATTTTATGGAAATTGCAAGTCTTGAACTTTGTTTTATCAGAGAGGTCCCAGTAAACAGACACACCCACCCTCTGGGGTACCGGTCCAGTTCGTTGAGGACTGTGTGGTCGCAGTACTCGAACACGAGGTGCAGCTTCCGTTTACGGCGAAACACCTCAATCAGATTGACCAGGTTGGCGTGTTTCAGTTGCTGCAGACAGAGAATACAAACATCATAGGCAGAATCAGACACTGCGAGGCGTCTGTAAACACTGTTCACTATCAGGCCAATGCACTTACATCATTTGCACTCTTCCTAAAATTAGTAACAAGTAAGATCAGCTTTAAAGACAGATGTGAGGTTTGCTCTGCGGCGCGAGTACCTTCATGTCTTATCAAACACAGAGTGAAACCAAACTAAAGCGTTAACAGATGGTCATAAACATGCTGTTGCCCCTGACAACCTGCCCCCATCCTTTCCTATTTATGAGCTCCTGGTGTGCAGGAGGCCAATAAGGAACAAACACATCCACCCACGACAAGTGCAACAGAACATCATTGAGTAAACCCATTATAGCCGGGAAATGAACCTTAAAAGTCCCAGGATATAGAACTGTTTTAAAGTTTGAAGCACTCAAATGGAGTTAAGTAAGTGTCGTTTCTAAACCTTCAGATTAAAAGCCTGACATGCTGCTTTTAATGCAAAATTCTCCTCATTAGAAACATACAGACCACTGTTAACCTATCGACTGTTGGTGACAACTGCTTATTACTGATGTTCACACCTGCTGGATATATCTGTGATTAGTTGTACATTCCTAATTTATGAGGCAAACAGGGGAAACCTGCAGAAACCTAAAAGCATACTGAAGTCTGCAGAACAGCAATAAATAAAAAATAATTAAATAAATCACCAAATAAAATAAAATTAAAAAAATAAATAAAATTTAAAATAAGACTGCAAAATAAAATTGCTAAAATAAAATTACAAAATAAAATCAGTGTTTGTACAAAATTTGAAAGCATCTGTGCAAAATAAGTGTTTAAAATTTTTTTTGATAAAAGAAGAAAATATGTATATTTTTAAAAATGATTTGACCTATACTCCTATTATTATTGAACATAAAAAGCTCCTTTATGTGTCAACACCAATGCACTGTTATGAAATGCGTACAGTCAAAAGCTGATGAAATAAAACTGTATTTTAGGAGTAAAAACTTTTTTTTAAAGAAAACCAAGATGAAAGTCACTAAATTAAACTCTATTGAGTTACATTCTTTACAAGAATTTTTGTTTTGCATCCACAATCCAAAAAGTTAGAGTCACGCAGTTAAAAACAAAATGACAATCACAAAAATACTGTTAAGTGGTGCCTTCTCAGTAGACAGTAATATGATTCCAGCCTAACCTCTCTAAGAGACTCGCTTCCTCATTTTTAATTCAGGTCGTCCACATTGATTCAGCCTCCACCCTGCAGTCTGTCCCTTTATTCCAAAAAACTACCACTCCCACGTCTACTGAATGAGTGTTTTTGTCTGCGTCAGCTGCAGATATGCTTCCCACTGCCTTCAGATTTAACAGCCTGGTGTACCTCCCACAGGCTGCACAGCAAAGACATGATTTCATGCTACTAAAACATTTACATGATAGGAAACTTCAAAATTAAGTCCAAGACCATAAGATTTTCTATTTTAGAGAAGAATTACAGTCTACTCTGGCTTCCACGGGTTGTTGGATATTTTTGGTCTATGTGCAAACACAACATACAGAGCATCCTACATTGACAACTCGTGTGCCATTACCTTGAGCATCCTAATCTCCCTCAGTGCGATCTTCTTGATGATGGGATCATCCTCAGACTCCACAAACTTCTTGATGGCGACAATCTGTCCAGTGTCCTTGTTTCTGCACTTGAAGACGACACCATATGAGCCCTCCCCGATCTTTCCGATCTTCTCATACTTCTCCATCCTCAAACAGGACCAGTTTTCATAAGAAGGTGAAACAAACTATAGGCAGCGTCCAGTGGAGCAGGACTGTCTCTACAGCTTCAAAACAAAGAAGAAGAGACTGATGACTTTCTTAATACTTGTACTCACTTTACGTTGGTGTACCTTCACATTAATCCTCTGGGGACTAAAGGCCTTTTTACAATTATACTTTTCACTAAATTAAGCTTTCATCAACAAGACTAAAGCAATAAAGCAGACCTTTGATCAAAAAACAAAACAAAAAAAAAAAACTGTTCCAGAGATTCACAATAATTCTTAGTTTTTGTATCATAATACTGGCTTAGTTTATGTTAACAGACTTGTTGGTTATTTGCATCCTTGACAGAAATGGCTTTAGAATGAAACTTATGGTTGTATCCGGAATTTGTATTACTTGTGCATCAATCCTTTGGCTGCAGTACAGGTGACACAATGACCAGAATTTAATGAAAATCATAATTAAAAGTTTAGGTGCAACTCTAAATTCAATCTTAACTAATAACAGTTGCATCAGAGCTCAAACTGGGTTTGAACACTCTGCTATTGGAGCTCAACCCTTCAGATTAACTTCTAAAGTACCTGTAAAAGATAAATGTAAGTGCTTAAGAGGCAACATTACACCTGTCTGCCAACAGTTGGACTGCGTAACTAAACATTTGCAATGCAAAGTGTATTAGATCATTTCCCACAGGGGATATGGAGCAAAAACAGATAACAGGCTGCAGCAGGGGAATAAAATCAAAGTGCTGCACTAATAAACAGCCCACAAATAAAAAATACAATATGAGAATAAAAGATTTTGAAGGAAAATGAATATTGATGCTGAAATGCACTGTGGGCTTCCCAGATAAGAAAAAAACAATATTATTATCCTCAGGTCTGAGTAAAGTTGCTACATGAAAGCAGCTGATGAAGGAAATAAACACGTTTCAATATTTTTTTTAAATAGGATATATCTCAGTAAAATCACTTCCTGTTTGTCATAAAAGCGGATCTACTTTACTTACTGTCAAAATGTCCTCCGGTGTTTCTCAGTCAAACATTCAAAGAGTTTATCATCCAAACGTCAAGCTGAGAGGTGAACGATCACCGCACAACTGTGCGTGTAAACCCGCAGCGCTGCTCTTTATACTGTCAAGTTCAACAAAATAAAAGACCACGTCAGGGTGGACATTTCAAATTAAAATGTATACAGGAAATACCGTTTTCGTTAAGATATTAGAGGAGCAATGCTTTGTTATTTTATTTTGCAAGGATCTAATTTAGATTTTTCAAAAGTTTCTTGTCCATTAGATTTATTTTAATTGGAGCAAAAATTAACACATCATCCGTCAGAAAAAAAGTGTAGTGGGGAAAGAGTTCAAAAGTAGAGATCAAAAACTTATATTTCAAATCTTTTTCAATTAATGACTAAAGAGTTCAGATAACTGATGGTTCAAGCTCCTCAGAAGTTACAGTTTGATCTTCTCTGTTCCATATAACTGGAAATTGAATGATACTGTATGTTAGAATAAATGCAGAGACATCACTTTGGAGGATCTTGTGACAGGCATTGATAAAGTTCTAAGACAAAATTCTTTATAGTTTGATGAGAAAATCAAATAATAATAATAATAACAATACATGGTACTTAAATAAATCAACCATAGACATAAAGGTAAGCTGCAATCCTATTTGGTAAAAGCAATGTTTTATTATGGGAATAATTCCTTTTCTTAACAAAGAAATGTGTTTTCCTGATAAAGATGCCTTTCATTTCTATTACTTTTATCATGTTATTTTTTTTACTAATTTGATAAAAGATCGCCTATTAGTTTGTATAGTATTTTATTTTGAAGGAAAATCGCCCAATTTCCGGTATTATCCTGAGTATTTCCGAACTTGATGCAGTTCTTCCTCTTCCACCTGGAGGTCCCCATAGGAACTGCTGACTCCACCCCCCCCCAAAAATGTTGGTGTTGGTGTTGGTCTAAAAAAACAAAAGCACAAGCACACAAAGTCCAGCTCTTATTTTGGTAATTAGTACACTGTTAACAGATTGTCTGTACTGATTCTTGGTTTAATTGGTAAATAATCAGACCCAAATGTATTAGACTCAGCTGGTTTGTATGGGTTATACTGTACTACCGGCCAGCCAAGGGTACTGTGATACTGAAAAACAATATGAAATATGAAACGATATTCATAAATATGTGATGTTGAATGTCTAAGAGTCTGAGGATTGATATCTTACAGCTTAAAGTATATTTTACTTTTACAAATTCAAAAACAATGGTGATGTTTGTGTATTTGGTCATGTGACCGTGACTCATAAATAGGAAAATCTAAAAGCTGACATCCCAACCTGTCCCTCTGAGACCAATTAGAGCAGGCTGATGATGTCAGAGGAATGGTAGACTAAATAGGTAAATAATGGAAACTAATACTAACTCATCTCATGCATTCATCCCCTTAGAGACTCATCACAAGCTGCATCATCCAACCTCAACACATACACAGCAACATGAAAATAATGCTCAGCTCATGGATTTATCTTGTTAACAACTGCTTTTTTTTATTACAAAAACAGCATACATTAAAAGTTTTGCAAAGGGAATGCACAGATGTTAACAAACCTAGCATTGTCCCTCATTTTGTCATTTTATTTTAAATAAAAAAATGTACAAAAGTGCTTACATGGTGCAAATAATGAGAAGTAAAAGGTCTATAAAACTGAGGGTAAAGAAAAACAAAACATTTTACATTATATTCAACTTCTACAAATGCAGCGGAGCAGGAGAAATGCAACTATATTACATAGCAGTAAAAACCCAAAGCTGCTCAGGAACGGTTCACTAGGTAGTTAATCCTATACAGCAGGACTGCACCGTCACTGCCTGTTAACATGGCCTGTAAATCCAACATAGCCTATTTCTTATGGGATTAATAAATAATGCTTAAATAACCCACATGGATCACGGGTTTAAGCTGATCTATTAGTTTGTAAATCTGCTGTGGAGCCTAATAACGTTTTCCACCAGCAGTGATTGTGTTATGAGACACCACCAAAAATCTCCCACTGTTTGCTAATACAATCACAAATTCTTGTGAATTTTAATGGCACTTTGTAATAATAACACCTCTATATTGCTCATTTGTAGCTCAGTCCGCACAGACAGCAGAAAAGTGAGGAGGATGCTGGGTAATGAGCTTTTGTTTCTCCACATTCTGCTCAAACGTGTTGCTGGTTTAAGGCTATTATTGAATCCTTGCTGAGGAGGGTGTGGCCTAGAGTAACGGAGGTCAACTTTTACTGACCAGTAGATCCTGTGATCAGTAACGTCCAATAAGAGTTTCCCATCAAAGCCTTTTTACTCAAAGGCTGGTGTGAGGTCCCAAATTGAGGCATCTTATCCATATCTTGGACAAGATCAGTAACTGTTCTCATGTCCGGCTAAAATGTAGAGGTTGCTCAGGGCTGTGGGGTTGTCTGTCGGCCGACTCTCTAACACAACCACCCTATTAAAGAAACAGAGGCAAGACAGTTAGAAAAGCGGACCCACAACCCTCAGTCCTTGAATATCTGCTAATACTGAATCTGATCTGATAGCTCTGCATTCAGAAAATATGGCCTGCATAACAGTTTCTTTCCCATACTTTTGTGTATAGTGTCCTTTGTTTTGTACATAACATCAGTGAGGAAAGGAACTGTTACTGCAGAAGAGTCTGTAGAGGATTTGGACATTCCTCTATTCACCCCCACATTGAACAAAATACTGAAGTTCAAATGCAGCTTTCAATCAACAGCAGCATTTAATTTCAAGGCATTTTACATCTGCAAAATAGACACAAAGTGACTTTTTAATATAAAAGCAGCTCAGCTTGCATTGTTTTGCTGAAGCATTTTCAGTGCTCCAACAGTGTGTGTGAGTGTAATGGGGTGAATGATAGTTGTTTACCTGATGTGCAATGAGTTACAAAAAACAGAGGCACTCAGGACAGTGTACTGACAGAGATCTGCATGCTAAACGGCACATTAAAGAACAGTAAGATGACAACGAGATCACAGTGACAGTGGGTGCATCTTCAGATGTTATCCATTTCGTGGTGTGACAGGTGAGCAGGGAAGCTACAGTCCATACTGTCTGTTCCATCAGATGAAATTACAGAGCTACAGAGAGACACCAAACCACGCTGGCAGTGCCCAGGCACCGGTGAATAAAACATGGGAGACTGGGCAGAGAGAGTGCTGCTACCACAGCCGCGGGCACAGTGGGACCATCCAGGGTCATCACAGACCCAACTATATTGCTAGGAGATTATTCGATAGGCATGCACTCTCTTGGGTTTTTGCGTCAGGAAGGGAGCTAAATCACACCCTGCTGTGTCTGCATCTCGAGCCAGCTGTCATCAAGTCAAACCACGCTGAAGTTCCTGGCTACTCATGTGGCAATGGTAATGTTTAGGAAGAACCCATCCCCACCAAAGTCACGCGTGCCTTTCTGTTATCTCCTGCGGTGACATGTTGCAGTTTTTTCTGCTTTCTGTCAAACAGGTCTGTGATTACTACATTGGGAGGCGTCCACTTTGCTTGGCCTTCATGTCTCTGCCAGAGCTACTGAGGCAACCAGCATGAAGTAGAGAGAAGCGTGGATGGGGGGATGGTGAAAAGAGCATTGGAGAATAAGGTCAGTGGTGTGTTCATGGGCAGAAAAACACTGATGCAGAGACAGATGGAGAGGGATCTGCATCAGGAGCAAGGAGGGAAAAAACATGGTTGAGTCAGGGAAAGATAAAAGACAGGTACAGTGAGGCGGGCAGCAGTCACAGCAGGAGATGATCGCTGTGGGCCCAGTCTGAACACAGGAGATGAGTGGGCTGTTTACTGGTTTCCAGGTGATAGAGTAATACAGAGCCACCCAAGGGAGGACAGTCGCTGTATGGCCATAAACATGACTGGCTTTATGGAGGTCATGGCCCAAACAATAAAATATACCGACAGAGGCACTGATTTAAAAGACAGAAAGCAGGGGAAATGGGGAAGGGGAAACATCTCACCGTATAAAAGGTGAGATGTTTAGTAAATGGGATTTTTAATAATGGTGCATTTTAGTCCGATTTCTGCATTTGTTCGCTTACATCCAGTAACGTTTCTACAGATGGAAAATATCTCTGTACCAACCTGTCAGATCCAAGGAGGCGGAAGACTCTGCTTGGATCAGAAATCTCCTGGGTCACCTATGAAAGAAAAAACAACTGCTTTAATGTGACATTCAGCCGTTAGAACGCGTTAAGTGATGAAGCATTGAAAAGCAAGAAAGACAATGAAATATCACAATCATGCCTGGTGGGGCACCAAAACACCTTACATGCCACCAAAAAGAAACATTTTTAGCATTGTGAAGGTCAACTGTCATATAAAGGAGTGCATTTACAATTTACACTGTTGTGGTCTAAGAATTTTAACTGTAGAAACTCTATTTTCATGCAATTAGGAACCTACTCCAACACATCATGAGCGAAAAGAAAATAACTTGAACAGCCTGCAGGTGAGTGAGTGCTGTCTCTAGGGATTGTTACTGTGTACAATCTTACCCATGCTATGTGGCCTGACACTTTGCAGCATAAAAGGACAGGGGGCCCCCTTCAAAACACACACTCACATGTTGACAAGTCACGAAAACTTGTCAACAGAAGCGAGATCATCCGCGTCTAACACCTGCTAGGCGTAAGTCCTTGGCCTCCAGGGAGATCTGATCTGTTTAATTCTCAACGCAAACAAGTCAGTGGGTGTTCAGAGGAGCACCCACCGGAGCAAGCACGGATCAACAGGCACACCCCCCTTGAATGCCTTTGCTTTTCAGAGGAATCATAACGAGACAAAGGCTGAATTATTTAGTGCAGCTCCCTGTCGTGTGACAGGTTTCATTTATGATTGATCATGAATTTTACATGGCCTGTGCCTTTTCAAAAATCCCTGCTATGGGGAACCGACAAGCTGGGCTGGGCAGAGACGCTGCCAGCAGACCTTCTGTTTCATCTGAGCGCCGCAGGACCACGTCTGACATGGTGAGCCTTCTAAAGGGTGGCCCCTATCGCCGTATCACTTTTCATAAAAAGAAAATGCTTCACCTCTCTGTGATCTCTTGAACTTTCATTGTGCTGCAGAGCACGACTGCTGATCAGGTTAACATCAAATCTTGCCATCAATGGTGGACAAATTCATTACCTCAGGCTGACACAAAGACACTTTGTCTGGCTCCACCTGAGGCTAATCTCCAGGGATCACCAACAGCATGTAGCCACACATATAAACAGCCACCCCCCCACCCCCCCAGGGTCACTGCTGGCAAGAGCCAGCGGTGTTTGATCATGTGTAGAATGATCACGCTTGTATTCAGGAAGGTGGCAGAAACTGCATTCAGAGCTGCCACTCTGTTGTCAAAGGGGCAAAATGAACATTGATATCTATCTATTGTGGTGTCAATATTGATTTCAAAGAATTAAAAGGCTTGAAAATCTGATGAAAGATGTTGAAAAACAGCTTAAGGAATTATTAAAGAAAGGACTTTGATGGATACACGGCCTTATTGGTCTCTCGATATTTTACCTCATTTGACTTGAAGCTCTTTCCCTGCATGCCATGTTTCCAGAAGGCCAGGACGCTGTCCTGAAGGCACACTGTCACAACAGACATGTAAGAGGCTTTGTGTCATTGCATGAGGAAATCAAACATCAAAGTAGATACTGCAACACAGCTAACTTTATTAAGATGAACAACAGTCTGTAAGCACAATGCTATTCAATTTGAATCTACAAAAGGTCCTTTGAATATGCATCATTGCTCAATTAATTTCCTCCAAATATACTGCGCCCCTCATGTAGACAAACCAAAGATACTTTATTTTGGTCGTCATTACATTACATTTCACTTTAAAGATAGGGGATTTCAGTCATGTCGTTAAGTCTCATATTCTACAAACTAAAAGTATGTATCTTTACATCTTTATATCTACCACAGATTGAAAAAGGTGTTGGGAAGCTTACCAACAGATCCAATGCAGAAGTCAAAGCTGAGCTCAGATGCCAGCTTCTTGTTGGATTTCAGTCTGCCCTGGAGATTAACAATCTTCAGGTTTTCTGGTTGGGCAAAACACAGAAGAGGCAGTAAGTGTGGTGGAGCAGAGGATATTTGCACATGGTGACTGATTTTGTGCTGCTAAATACCAGTGTCGTAAGAACAGCAGCTAACATGCTATAAACTGAAACCAACAAAACCCATCCTGACAACTGCAAGAGACAGGTGAATGCTGAAACCAAGTCTGAGATTATACTTACGGTCCAAACACACCAGCACTGTGTCTCTCTCCAGCTGGGTGACATGGATTGCATCCACCTGCTGATCACCTGGAGGAAGAAAAGCTGATGGTAACAACTCCTGTTCTAATGTGAAAATCACTTAGTTAAAGGCCGATTACAGGAGCTCTTCAATGATGAAACAAGGGTGTTTTGTATTATTATATTCCTTTCATCCACTTCAACAGCACTGTACTGGTTCTAACCACCCTCTCCACCTGAGCTCATGTCTGACTTACAAGCTCCCATCTCCGTGAACCAGGAGGAGCAGGAGTTCAGGTTGATCGTCTCAAATCGGACCACCTGGCCTGGCTCTGTGCCCTTGCTAATGGCCACACACACCAGTGGATACTCCTGCTCTGGGACCACCAACATCTCAAACACCTTCAGTGGACTCGGAAGAGGGAAGTCGAAGTGCTGCAGCAGGAAGAGAGGGCAACATAATGCAGATCGGAAGAGCACACGTCTG
>OMOW01101526.1:0-10857 GCA_900312555.1 Lamprogrammus exutus
CATGTGTCATTTTAAGCAGACATCTTCCTGTGCCGCCATTATTAAACATTTCATATATGTCAGCATATGAACTGTCTCACCGTCGTCTGTCTGGAGGACGATGGGGCCTGAGGTGATGGTGGCAACCTCGCTCACTGTGGTGGCCTGACTGTTGGTTACACCACGGCGCCTCCTCAGATTGTTGCTGGTGGTGCAGTTCTGTGGTAAAATCAGGTGATTGTTATTTAGGTGTTTCCTAAAATTTCCGATTGTCATGCCAATCTTGGTAGCTGTGGTAGCAGAAGCTGACCCGAACAAGGGTGGAGCAGAAGGAGGGTTCACACAGCCTGGTGGCACAGTGCAGATAGAAGGTGGCCACAGTGGTGTTATGCTGAACGAAGCGGAAGGCCTCAAAGGAGAAGCGAGCTTCCTGCTGCAGTCCGTTGACTGCTATCACAGTTTGGCCGTCCCGGTTACACCTTAGGCAGAACACACAGTGATTTTTCCTCTACGACCATCTCTGAACTGTGAGCGCTTATTCACAGGTGAAAGTCTCGTATTTCACTATTAAAATTAAGATTTTCACTTCTTACGTTAAGAAATTATCTATGAGTGATAATTTATTTCTTTTAGGCTGATAACTCACCCAACAAAGAGATCATAAAACGTACTGCTGATGGGGACAGGGGACATAGTGGAAAAGCATCTGTCCAGGAGCACATTGAAACTGTGAGAGGAAGATGTTTTATATTAATGTCAGCGAGACAGCCAAACATCTGGGTAGGCTGATATGGGTGTGCTCCAAAATGAACATATTCTGACAAAATGGGAATAAAGTAAATCAAATCAAATTAAAAGACTACTCAATCATTTGTTTATTTTTTCACTTTAGCAAAAATGTGATGAGTGGATTTGCACCAAAATCTCACCAATCATCTGCTTATGCAAATCGCCTGCAGTTATTTAAGTAATTCCATGCCTACATGTTATCTGTTTAAACATAAAGGTTTTGTATTATCTAGAAGTACTTGGTTGTAAGGTTGGACGCCTTCACTGCCACAAAGATCCTGGTCTTCAGCTGCAGGCCTCTTGGAGGTATCCGCAGTAAGTTGGTGTAGGCTCTATCCTTTGAGCCAAATAAAAGGAGAGACGGTCGGCTGTTATTTAGGTGATTCAGGTTCACTTTTTACTGGATTTTAATGGCTGACAGAGGGTGAAGTCGACTGAAACTGTCAATAGTCATTAATCTACAAAAGCAGCCATTGTTGTAGCATTGTTGTTCTATGAGTTTGACCTTGCCTTGATTTATATCACCACAGTACTCTTAGGATAGGTGTGTATGAGAGAGTTAGGGGGATGTATGGTACAGGTTAACCAGGTGTCCTAGTTAACGCTTTGAAAATGATACACAACCTTTCCATCATCATCTATTGTCATCACTTGACACTGATAATGTGAGGATCCTCTGCTTAAAAAGCCTAAATTCTTCAAGCAAATGTGTAATGCTGTTGTGACGTTAGAGCTGTTGTTCTGACCCTCAAATAAAGGAAAACCCATTTGTTCAGTTTGACCCCTGACCACTTACTGAGTACAGCTGCATGCTCAGGGTACTGATGAAACTGCCGTTCCCATCTTTGACTGTCACACTGGTCCCAGACCTGTTGGCCAAAACAGATGTCAGCATCTATCATCACCGGAAAAACCCGACCACAACCAGGTCATCATTCATTTGATACACGAGGAGACCAACAAAGCCGAGCACATAAAAGTGATTTCAGCCCTGAAACTACACAAAAGAGTAACACACACCTCTGAAGGCAGCGTGTGCGTCATGTCAGATAACCACATATGGTAATTTTATACTTCATGTTAACAACCAGCCAACCTGTAATCAAACAATGTCTGCAGTGTCAGTGTCTTGTTATTCCTGTTGATTTAAAAAAAAAATGTGTGCAGGAAATGTGCAAACAATTTTAAACATTCTAAAAAAAAGTATATAAATTTGTGGAAATGATATCTTAGAACAAAAAGCGTGAGTGTAATTTAGCTTTGTTAGCGACAGAGCTATCAAAATTGGGAAGAAAATTAATCTGAATTCTTAATAGAGGAGTGAATTTCTGGATTGGCCTGCAAAAAGCTGTCATCCTATCTCCACTGTTATGTTAACCAGACACTTCTTCTGTTTATTTCAAAGTAAACATGGAAACAGACCTCTTCCTCTGCCACTGGAGGATTGTTGGCAGGAACCAAGAATAAACAATTAGCAACAAAGAGGAGAAAAATGAAAATTGAACAGCTGGAATTTTACATTTATGTCTTGTGTGTGTTTTCAAAGCAGCTCTTACACAGCCATGGAGGTGTTTTGGACCAGGTACTGAAGTGGATATTTGCAGGAGAACAGGTACATAGACTCTTGGTGGTAGGTGATGGTTCCTTGGGTGGGGTCATCAGTGCAAACCATGCCTGAGATGTTGACGTACTGGACGTTGGAGAACTCTGAAAACACTCCACTGCCAACCTCCTGAGTGATCTGTTGGTTAAGTGAAAATCAACAGGTTCACTGAATGAAACGTTGGTGATTTGGGGTATGAATGTGTAGTGTAAATTTGATCTGACAGAGCCCCACCAATCCAGTCTCAAAACAGGTTCCAGATCATATGAGCTGACAGGCGCTTGATGAAGCATACTGAGGCCTTAAGTGTTACATATACATCGGCTTACCCTCATCGTGTTGGAGCAAGCAGCAACGGCCTCCTCTCTCATGGAGAAGTTGAATTTGACGACAGGTGGATCCACCGTCCAGTCAGCAACCCCTTTACACTCCTCTTTCTCGTGCACAGAGTTGAGGGCCACCAGTGATTCATTGTATCCGTTAAAATAGATGGGACACAGGAGGATCTGGAGCTCGATCCTTTGTGTACCACACACAACGTTAATGTCAGTGCTAACTGAGGAGAGAGAATCAGAGCAAAATCATACTGATTGGCTTTAGTCAGTACATTTACTTGCACACTGTAGATTCATTTTGGCTGCATTTACAGCAAAAATGCGGAGTAAGCCATAAACATGAATTGTCTTAATAGGATTTGGTAGTTGCCAAATACACTTGACTTGTTTAATTGGCTTATGAATAATTTGATTTACAATCGCAGAAGTCAGCGTTCACCAACATCGGTTTATGACTGACCCCTAACTGCTCCTGATGTGCAGGTTGCCTCCTTGCATGGTTTGCCCCTGCCATCAGTGTATGAATGGGTGATATATAAGTGCAGTCCATTTATCTTTTATATATTGAATTTGCTACCGGTTTGGGTTTAGAAAACTGCATTACAAATAACATTTTTATAAGAATAACAATAACAACAGCAACTATAATTATAATAGTGTTTTTGTTAACATCAATAATCATAATAATCATAATCATAATAACCACTTGTGTTTGAAAAAGATATTTATTGCTGTAATCAAATTAGAATCAGAATTTTTTACATTCGCATAAATATTCTGAACACCTTTGAGTGGATCTTTACACATTAATAATTGTATAATTATTGTTCGCACCTTAGTTTCACCTCTACCAAAGACACAACATTTCCAACTATGTTAACTCAATATTACACTCAGTGTAACCATGACATGGCTTCAATTTAATGTTGAAACAAGTGCGTACAAAATATCTAAAAGATACTATCACACCGTGTGTATTTGTACATTACGAAAATACTTAATGTGAAATTTTATAAGAGGTTTTTTTTTCCATTTGTTTTATATGTATTTAAAAATGTGAGCACATGCATCAGTAATGAGTGATTTAATTCATATTTTCCCATTTTCAGCTAAATGTGCTTACAGAAATGATCTAAATCATCTTTTGTTGGTTGTGAGGTCTCATACTGCTGCCAATTTTGTCTTTAACCTTTAATTGTGGGCTTAGTATTTACAATACAATATCAACAACATCCAAATTTATCAGCATACAGTTGGAAAAGTTATTTCTTTACACTATGCATCTGCAGAAAGCTAATAACTCCAAACAGCTTCCTTTACCTGCTACTGACAAGTCATATATAACTCAAGTCATTAACAAAAAGCTCTGTTTTCAAACTGTGCCATCCCCAAAGAATGTAACACACCTAAGTCACACATAAAGGAAGACTCCTCAAATAGCCTGGATGCCACTGTTCTGATACTTATTAGGTTGCAGGAGAATGAGAGGTGTGAAAGGAAGGAATGGGGGAAGGGAGGGAAGTCAGACCTGTAGGTGGATGTAAAGGAGTTGTTTCACCGACCTGGGCGTCTGAATGTAGGGTGTCCTGTGCAAGCATTTTGAGCTTGGGTCAGAGTAAGCGTGGCAAGCTGATAAAGAAGTGCCAGCCACGTTGTTCCTCTAATTGCTTGAGATAACAGAGGGAGGACACATGTTAGGCAAGTAAATGGCTCAAAAATGTAAAGAACAATCCTGTCTGATTTCACAAAGATCATGCAAGGGTTGATTAAGAATAGAGAGATCTGACTTTAAAATCAACAAACAGTATTTTGTGTGCCCATTTCATGATTGAGGACAACTCTGGTGCTGCTTCAATGAAATGCAGTTTTAAATTGACGTGTATACAAGAGGTGACTGATAAATTCTGAGCCCAGCATAAAAGAATGATATTTTTCAGCACAATCTCGGTCGATCTTGACACACTTCTGCTAGGAATGCTGGTGGGATTTTATTCCAGTTTCCTTTTCTCGTCTGTCCAAACAATCCTCCACAGCTGACGAGGTCATCGTTTGAGACACAAAAATAGAGATGAAAAGATACAAATCTTTTTCAAGTTCGCGAAAAGTGAAAGTCTGTCAGGCCAAATCAGGTGATGACCCAGAATTATAGGAGTTATTATGGAATTTTGTCCATCCTGCATATCTCACAGAGCATTGGAAGTTGTATGTTATAATAACTGAGCTCCAATGAATGCAGCTGATGTGCAAAATATTGATTTGCTTCCACAAAATGTATTACAGCCCTTGCTAACTTTATGTATCAAGCTCAGAGCATATCAATCAACTCATATACAGTTTGTGCATGTTACATATATGTGCAATGTCAAGCTGAAATAAATGATTGGAAATCAGTGTAACAAAGAACTCTTATGATTAAAACTATTCAAACAGAAAGAATGATCAGACCAAAGATAAATAGAATACAAAAAGATGTTAATATGCAATGTGCAATAATGGTGTGAGAATAGACATCAAGCTGCCAGACATATCTACTCTCACTTGTAAAAAACTCCGTCAAATAGAGTTTGATATCTTTTATGGAAAGCTTTGAGTCTCTTTTTGCAATTTAGAATCATGATAATTATGATTAATTAAGTTTGTATCTTCTGTGATTTATGAATTTGTTGAATTAAAAAATAAATCTACATTATAGGAATGACTGACTCATTTACAGGCTTCTGTAGGCTGTGATATCCACCAAATTCCAATAAAAAACAAAGTTGTAACTAGCTAACAAAACATCCATATCAAATTTATCTTAGACTTGAAACAGATCAGCACAAATATTCCAAGTTATTGTATACCTTGCGTGGCTGCCACAGTGTCGTGTCGCCCTCTTTCCCTCATGATGCCTTGTCTGTCTCTGCCGTTGCCTTCATGAAGATCAGACATTTATACTGGCCTCATTTCCAGCTCCCGTTTGTAACACAGCAGGTTAAGCAGACATGGATCTCACAACCAGATCATGTGACAGACGTGGAACAATAGCTGAACATATGATGTATCTTTAGTCTGGTCCAACATTATGTCAGGCAGCTGTAAATCTGTCATGTCAAAAAACCTGAATGACTTAAGGTGGGATCGGTTTTTGAGCCCAAAATCAAATCTCTACTGTTGGATGCTGTATTTTGAAAATCCAGATTTTACAGGAAACTGATTACAACATCAAACAATTGCGCTTGTTTTGACATTATATACACTTATAACTTGATTTTGATTAATGTATATAAATCTAAGAATGAAAACTTAACTATACTAAATATCTGAAAGCAGTGGTTCTCAAAAAGTGGCGTGAGTATTTCTTTAAGTTGCAGTTGAAGCATCCCTTGTGATACATGCGATGACTCTTTAAATATATGGCAATTCTGTTATTGAAGTAAATTATTCACACAAAAACATGTCTACTGAAGACATTTTTATGAATTATGAAGACATAATTATTATTGCTTTTTTTTAATTAAGATTTTGATTTTTGTTGAAAACAGCTCAACTTGTCCCGAGTACTTCTGTTCAATGTGGGCTTCAGAAACTTTACTCAATAGACATTAGACACCAACAGCTCTCACAGAACAGACAAACCTGCTGAGATTGAAGAGGACATGTGTTTGTCTCATTGTGGAATAGCAGCCTTGTAGACAATTAAAAAGGGACCCGAGAACCATCCAAAACAGTCTCCATGATAATTGGGCTGGATCTGAAATTTGATGCACCCCAACAGAGCCCAACACCAACACTGGCAGCAGCATGATTCTCCACCAATTAATGTGGAGCAGCTATGGAAAAGAGTAGCAGTACGTGTCCTAAGGAAACTAATTCCAAAGAACATCTCCATTTTTTCCTGCACTTAGGTTCACACTCTCTGTCTGCTTGGGTCCGCTCCGATCTACCTGGTTATGAGATTGACACACTGACCCAAGATCCAAGGGAACAGTGGTGGAACCGACCTGATAAGATAATTTGGGCCTGGGGTTATGAGTTGGTGATTTGTTGGTTAGGTGGTGCTTGGATGAGCAGGTTTGCTCAGAAGTGGCACTTGGTTTGAGAGCCACTGTCTTAATTGTTAACTACCAAACACATACGTCCAACCAGGAAAAATTCACCGGAAGCCAAAACCTGCTTTCTGCTTATCTTCAAACACCAACAGAGAACCAGCCAAAGGATGTTACGTAATCATTGTTTTAATACCTGTGTATTGTTTCAGCCCATTTTTACCTAAGAGCTCTGCAAAAGGCAATGTTATGCATTCGGCTCCACTAATCCCACACATCCCCCTTGCTTTGCCGTGGGCTACCACTCTTTGTTCAGAAATGAGGTCTCCAGCAAACAGTGTCACACTCGGATAGAAAGGCACACCCTGCATAAACAAAACGTCTGCCACTGACATCGTCACCTGAACCTCAGATTCCCCCTCATCCCCTCCAGTGATCCACAGACCAGATCCAAACAAAGGATGAGCTTCCTGAGAGCATCAGTTTGGGCTCTTCCACTTAACTCTCTCCTAATCTTACCTCCTGATAGGATTTAGGGTGGAATATTTGCATGAACACACATACATTTCTGTGTAATTCGTGAAATTCCTCTCACATGAATCATGTTTTGCTCACACAGATCTGGCAGCTGCAGCAGCACAGGTGGAAAGTAACGAAGTACATTTACTATTACTGTACACAGTACTAGACAAATTTGAGGTAATATTTTAAGAGAATGTGTACTTTTTCTCCACTATATTTCTTGTATTGGTTGGTTGCAGTTACTTTGCAGATTTAGATTTAACATTCAACATAACTTATTTCTCTACTTATATCAATATCATCTTTCTTTCTGACTTTGCTTCTATCTTTCCTTTCCCCTTTTCTTTCTGTCGTTGGTCCTGTCATTGCGTCCTTTCTACCGCCGTTATTTCTTTCTTGCTTTAACTGCTTCCTTCTTTTTGTCCCTTCTTTTTCATGAGGGTCCATGCTTGTTTGTCCTTCCCATCCATTCTTTTAACCCAAATGTTTCTAACTGCTAAAACATGTTATTCCAATAACTGCACATGCATGTACAGTATGTGTGCATTCTATGGTGCTTATCATGTTTTGTGTCCATGTTTATGATTGTTTATTTATTCTGCATCTCTAAGCCCAAGAAAAATTTCCCTAAAATGACAATAGAGTATATCTTACTTCGATATTAAGTTTACTGAAGTACTTAAGAATTTTAATACTTCTTTCCCCACAGGTAAGAACAGAAATTAATATATGATACTTTGCTGTGATACAATGATGAAAGATCCAAATGTCATTGTTAGATTCTTGTTTTGCGTCATTTTATCCATTTTGGATGGTACATCACTTGAAGTAGACAACAAGAACCCGCTCAAAGCAAATTCCATGAACAAGGACGATGAACTTGAACCTTCTGTGTTACATGTTATTGACCAACCACATTTTTATTTTTCAACGTGACCAAAAGCATAATAACACATATTACACCACAAAGGTCAGACTGCAGATAAATTTCTAATCCCATCAACATTCTCTCTGTTTGGTTTATTATTTCCACCACCTAAAGGCATAACAAACTTAATGAGTTAACCTGATTAAACCCACTCCCTTACTGTAACAGGATCTCTATGATATCACAGTGATCATGTTGTGCTTTTTTGTTTTGTTTTATATTAGCCATCATTTAATGTTACTCATTTTCCTTTTCATATGACCCAGTTCTAATGTATTCTTAAATGACAATACTTGAAATGTATCCCATCACATTCTGTTCCTTCACTGGTGAAGTGGGGACATGTTATGGAAACGTGTTCATTATTGAAGGGCACAGTTCCTTATCACTAGTATGAGGAAAACACTGGAGAAATTAGCACAAAATGTAGTTAACAGTAGCTGTGATCTAATTATCAACCCAGTGACAGGAAAACCATAAAATAATATAACCCGATGCAACACACCTACACACTCATTAACAAATCAAGATCTGGGAAGCACAACATTTTTTAATCAACTCCTCACAGAATCACTAAAACGGTGTCACGTGATCTATTAGTTTCTGTTAATTGTCCATTGGATGTACCCAAACTAAGTATTATTAAAACAATATTTAACATATATGCAATACATTCTGCCTTTATATTCACAGATCAAGCCAGGCACGGTGAAAGAAACGCCATTAGACTAATTAGACACAGCTTTTGGACATCCTGTCCTTCTGGGACTTATAAAGTGTATGTTGAGGAAGTTGGTAAATGTCACATATCTATTTCTTGGCTTTATCCTGAAAGTGAAGTGTTTTGTAGTTAAACAGAATGTAAATGGATTTTGTGGCAGGGAAATGAAACAAATACACATGCACAAGAGACTTCATGTTAGGAAGCTCACCACTGCACTGATGTGAGATTTTCACTAGAATCATCGTGGCAAATACTGCCAATTACGGCCTAATGAGTCAACACCTGATCACTCCATCCTTCTCCCCTGCTGATTGATTAACCACCACTTGGTGTCGCTCTTTCCCATCAATTCTACGCGTGAAATCACATTACCAATTGTGGTTTGTGTTACTGGCTGATTAAATCTTTTCCCACCTGAGCCCTGGTGCAATTGAAACCAAGACTCATTGATATTAGGGCATGTGATCTTAAACGTATCTATACCGTTGCATACATCTAATCATGTGGTAAGATTACAGGTATATACACAGCAGTTAATATTTCAGCATTAATGAAGCAAACCGGACTTCGACGATATAACAATGAAATGCGTTATCAACTACTTAATTTATTCACACATTTGTTAAAAACCATATACAGCTCTGAAACATTTAAGTTAAAAACAAGATGGCAGGCTACAACTAAACGTTCATCAGTAAGGCCTGTGGAAATGGCATCAGTCTCTCCGAGAAAACCGGCAGTGGTGCAAAGCAAACAGTTTTGGCGAAAACGGCACCCGACACAATGAAGGGGTTTAACAACGTCTTGATGATTTAAACGAGCACTGTCCGCCTTCATTTGGAGCTGGTGTATTTGGTCACGGCCTTGGTGCCCTCGGACACGGCGTGCTTGGCCAGCTCACCGGGCAGAAGCAGGCGCACGGCGGTCTGGATCTCCCGGGAGGTGATGGTGGACCTCTTGTTGTAGTGCGCCAGGCGGGACGCTTCACCGGCGATGCGCTCGAAGATGTCGTTGACAAACGAGTTCATAATGCCCATAGCCTTGGAGGAGATCCCCGTGTCTGGGTGCACCTGCTTCAGCACCTTGTACACATAGATGGCATAACTCTCTTTCCTGGTCTTCCTGCGCTTTTTGTCCCCTTTCTTCTGGGTTTTAGTCACGGCTTTTTTAGAGCCCTTCTTGGGCGCAGGAGCTGATTTTGCAGGATCAGGCATTTTGATTTCACTTGTCGTCTGTGCAACACGACTCACTACTGCCCCCACTGCACAAGTCCTATATTTATAAGCTGGCTGTGCAAAGCAGAGTGTGCTGTTCCTTCTATGCGATTGGACTGTGCATTACAAGAGGGCAGCCATTACCCGGAGGACGCACTGTACCATTGGCTTATCTGTTCGTGCTTCAGCTAGCCAATCGGAGGAGCCTTTGTGCTTTAAATGCATTTACTCGTTTCTTACATTACGTAAAGATCCAACCCCGATTCTCAGCTGTCCACGCCGGTCTTTTACTGAATTTAGAACCACATTTTAACAATAATGTCTGGCAGAGGGAAAACCGGAGGTAAAGCCAGAGCAAAGGCCAAGTCCCGTTCCTCTCGGGCCGGGCTCCAGTTCCCAGTTGGACGAGTCCACAGGCTATTGCGCAAGGGCAACTATGCGGAACGCGTCGGCGCCGGGGCCCCGGTCTACCTGGCGGCTGTGCTAGAGTATCTGACCGCTGAGATCCTGGAGTTGGCTGGAAACGCAGCCAGGGACAACAAGAAAACCAGGATCATCCCGCGACACCTCCAGCTGGCCGTGCGTAACGACGAGGAGCTGAACAAGCTGCTGGGTGGTGTGACCATCGCTCAGGGAGGAGTGCTGCCCAACATCCAGGCCGTCCTCCTGCCTAAGAAGACCGAGAAACCAGCCAAGAGCACGTAAAAGAGACTCTCAGCCCTGGATACGCGCTCA
>OMOW01101527.1:0-13439 GCA_900312555.1 Lamprogrammus exutus
ATTGATTAGCAGTAACTCCCTCCTGGTACAACAACAAGATGCCTCTCATCGGTCTCATGCATAGAAGGACAGCCCGATTACCATATACGGTAAAGGGGCGGTCCCGCCATTTCAAGTAGCGCGTTCTGATTGCAGGAATGGTCTGACATGATAGGGTTTTCCTCTGGCGTCGCCGACTCTGATTGGTCGGCTGACTTGGTCCGATTTAAGATCATTATCGTGTTCAGCCATAGATGAAGTCAGGAGCAAAAAAAAAGCAGGAGCCAAACAAGCAGAATAGTTTGGCGTGGAGCGTCGTCCTCAGACGAACTGACAGCACTGGCGGAGGGAAGAATGCTTGAAAACAAGAGAGAAAGATTGAAAACCTTCCTGAGGAAGATAGACGAGAAGGCCATTGTGAGAATCAAGCATTTCATGAAAGAAAGGTAAGCTGAATGAATGTAGCTAACTACCGCTATGTGCCGGTCAGCATCAGCAGCTGGGTGGAACTATGGGCACAGTGTTTGCCATCAGCAATATTCATGGGAGCTTGAATTGTCTTGTTTTGCGCCAATTTATCGCTTAACACACAGTCGGGCAAAATGTGTAGTAATATATTTAATCAATTAAATGTTTGTAAGATTGAGTATTTCAGTGGATGGATAAAACTAGCAAGCTAACCGTCCGCTTGCTGTAAGATGCGTTGGCATTTAAATTGCCTTCACGCCGTCATGGTCATTTTAACTCGCTGTTCTTGGTCAAATGAAAGATCGTAAACACTGAACGAAAATTGCTCATTTATCTATGTAGTTATACCCAGTGATTCTTGGCACTGTCTCTCTAATGTTATTGTGTATTAGCTTCAGACAGTGTTGGTGATTCTAATGGTGTTAGCATAAGCTTACCGTTAGCTTTGTGGTTGAGCTGTTAGTCATCCAAGCCTATGTCAAATAGAAATGTCTAACATTTTTAAAGACTGGCTGTGATGCCCCCGTGAAAAAAGACGGCACATGATGGATAAATGTAATTGCTTCCCAATTGTCAGGAAATGTCCTCTACATACTCAATTCTAAGAATGCACATCTTAAGATCCTACATATGTTACAATAAACTGTAATGTGGCAGGTTTTGTTTAATAGATGGGTTTCACTCATATCATTTCCCAGTAGCCTAAAAACATGGCTTGAGGTGGCACATATGATAGTGGTTTGCTCTTAATGTTCTTGCTTGTCTGCTCCTTAGAAAATCCTTACTTCATCCAGAGGCCTGTACATGCCAGATTGGTACAAGTGTATTTTCTGTTTTTATGATCACAGATGATCCAAGCCTGACTGTTGACTGCACACATACATTTATGTGCAAACACCCTCTGTCCCTTACACCAAAAATGCACACATGCTTTGTATCTGTCTCTCTGCCCCCAAGGGAATTGACACACTAGTCACACATGAGACATCCTGGTAAATGTTGCCTATTTTTAGCTCACATGGGTCGACCACAGGTGGTACGTGGTGTTACTGTATATAAATGTCCCAGTGTCTCACTGGTAGTACTTCTCGTCCAGTGAGCTTTGCCTTTCACTTATCTTCCTATAGATAGCCATTTGCAAGAGTGCAAGAGCCCTGCCAATCAAACCTTGCCTGATGTCCTTTCTGCTGATAACCAGTTATGGTATGTTAGTGTATGGCTTGGTATGTGGCGTGATCATCCGTTTCCTCTGGGCTTGAGCAGACTCAAACTCAAAACACGAGAAAGAATGTGGTGTCTGCATCCTGGTGGATCACTGCGCTAAGGCTTTGTCCATGTTAACACAATGGCCTAGCTTTGAATTGGAACTTAAGTCATTTGTTATCCTTCAAACTTTTCCTTTTCTTCATTTCTAAGTACTATCTAATGAAAGTGAAAACAGAAAAAAAATATTAAAACTTGGAAGAGTGAACAAATAGTTGGTTGTACTGTATGTATGCACGGCACAGCTGAATATGTATTTGCCGGCTCACTTTAGGTCACTTTTAAGCATCAGTTATAATACGCGCAGGCCACAAAATGTGGATTGCCATATTATGAAGAGAAGAACCTGGTAAGGTTTGAAAGCTTTCTGCATTGGAGGATCCGGGAATAGGCAGGGTGGGGCAGCTTTGCAGACATACATTTGGCTTCAGGAAGATGCTTGAAGGCAAAGAGCTTCTTCGCCTGCTGTGGGTAGTGGAAAGGCAGCAGTGGTCTAAATTATGGGATGTGTTGGAAGTGTAGACGGCAAGCCCAAGTTGGATGGTGAAAACCGCATCTGCAGTGGGGTTTGTGGCTAAATGAAAGGTCACATACTAACCAGCTGGTAATGGCAGGAGGTGTTGCCTCTGTCAGGTTATTACTAATGACCACTCCTCTGCCCTGGTCAGAGAGCAGAGGACAAAACGGCTGTTTTAATCTTAGTAGTTTCACCTCTTGCTACTCACAGCAGTCTGGTGAATTCCACCCAACACACTTTCAAACACAGTAGCCATCATGCAAGCTTGTGTGAAACAATCAGGTAAACCTTGTCTGTGTTCCTCTCAGATCTGAACAGCACAATATTTGCTACTTTGCTGATGTAAAGGTAGCACCGTGTACTATTAATGGTCATAAACAGAGTGCAAGTCAGCTTTTTTTTAAAAGAGTGTCTTGATATCAGGATTAATTAGTGATATCCCGTGGAGGAGGATAGAACACTGGTTTGGGACAGCTGCTCATACAGGGTTGCAGTGTCTCTAGGAAAAGATAAATAATAGTGTATTGCTCAGATAATATATTCACCTTCAGGAGTTTGTCTCTACCACTACACTATACTTCATTTTGTCCATCCATGCATTGCATTAGCCAGTAGAAAGCCTACTTACTATACTTTTCCTTTTGGAAGAATGCCATTGTTTTTTTGTTCTTATTTAGTAGTATTAGTAGCAGTATGAACCCTGTGTGGTTGAGGTTTTCAGCAAGTGATTACTGATCAATAAAATCATCTACTTGTAGACAGTGGTTGTAAATGAAAGCTTGTATACGTTTCTTCAGCACAGTTGAACTGCATGGATGAAGGTAGAGGGTCAGCAAGTATCAGCTCTAAGTTGGTGTACAAGGCTTTCAAGTTTCTACACTCCGTACTCGCCTTGTTTACAGTACAGCATGGCCTACTTTTACTTTTCACGATATCGCTCACATGCCTGGTCACTGGGAGAAGTCCGAGACGCCTTAAAGAAAGGACTCTTTGTCTCTTTGCCCAGGTAGCGTAGCGGAAGTGGAGGGATCTGCAGCATGGACAGGCTTCATGACTCCCCTCAGACTCTACTTTATTTTGTCACACATGTACACAGACACATTCTCTGTTCCTCTTGACACACACGTGTGCAGGCAGACGATTTTTCCGACAGACTGTCCCATAGCAGCACACCACAGGCTGCGTTCCTGGGAACCCCTGCCCTTACTGACTGCTCCATTGAAGTTTACACGCATAATCAATTTGAATCCACAATTATGCCAACTCTGAGCCACAGTAAAAATTTTGGTTTGCCCACTGGCCAGGTTGCTTACTACCAATTATGAATTGAACTCAAACTTCAGTGTTGTAAATTACGGCTGATCTAAACCCACTGTGCATGCCGAATGACCACACAGATTAGGATATTCAGCTGGTATAGCTTTACGTTTGCTTTCAAGTCACTTGACTGTTACAGAATGATGGGGAATCAGTTATTCACAGCTGTCCAGTAGATGGTGCTCTCATGCCTTCTGCTAACACACAGCTCAACTCGATTAGATTAGATTTTTAATGCATGTTAGGCTTGTCAGCCTCGTGAATCCTGCGCACATTTTGTTACAGCTGTAATGTTGGCTGTGGGAACGTTTGGTATTCCATGCAGAAGCAATTTTGTCTGAGAGAAGTAGTACAGAAGAACAGCTGACGTGTGCAGCCGGCCTCCTGGGATCATCTGTCTAACTTCAGGCAGTAAATGAAAGAATCATAACTCTGTTCCCAAAGGAGCTGTTTCTGCTGCAATGTCTTACAGTTTCACATGAAAGCATGTGCCTGGGACTAATAGATGCCCCTAAAAGAAGCCCCCCTCGCCATTAAAACCCTCTTAACTCACAGGGAGAATTTTAGAAAGGAGCACCTCCATAGAATTACCCAAATTTCCAGCACATATCATCTACAGTCACTCGCCATTTTTAAACTGAATTCCTTGCATGTCACATTTGTAATTATGATTGACAGTTAGTCTCATTGACAATTGGAATCTGCTTAAGTGCTTTCTTGTTTTTAAGGGTTTGAGGAAATGAACATGCTTAGCATTTCCCATTAGGCTACACCCTCTCGCGTAGGTGTAGCAAGCATTGTGCAAGTCTGCAGATAAAATGGAGATATCGAACACAAGCTCGTCCAGTTAGGGAGGTGGTGTTGGAGTCAGGCACATACAATATGTGCGTTGACAGATGTAGACTTCATATCACCTTTTCCCTACTTGGATGCACAGTGCAGATAGTTGTGTTGTTTTTTTCCAATATGTATTGAGCAATTATTCAGCTGGGCAAGCCAACAGACCTGATAGATTCCATGCATGTAAAATTAAAGACATGTTTGTCTGGTAGCACTCGTCCTGCACGTCAGCCACAACTGGTTGGCAATAAAAACATGGCACGCTGTGGTTGGAAAAGAGAGGTGAGGATTAGTGTACAGTGGCTGAATTGAGACTAATTCCACAAATGTTAATTTGACTTGACTGATGGGTTGGGGGGAGGGATTACAGCACGCTGAATTAACATTCAGTATTATATTGTTTTTTCCCCCCTAGTCACCCTTAAATGTTCTGCTGTGCATTTTTGTCTTCCACAAAGAGTATGAGCTTACTGTTGACATTCATGATCATTGTGCTGGCTGCTTTGGATGCCATCTACCACTTGTTATTGAGAAGAAGCTTCTATTCAATTTTGAGGCCACATCACCTGAGAATAACAATGCTGTCCTCGTCTCCCGTCCATCCCACAATCAGGCTTTTGCTCCCCCGCCAGCCATTTCCACGACAACGCTGGTTTATAATGCCTCAGAAAGGACAAAGCTTGAAACTATTCTGGCTTGAAACTTAACCTGCTTCTTTGTCTCCTCTGTTTACCCTCCTCTTGTGCTCTCTGTTCTGTCTGTTTTTTGCTTCATGTTAAGCGTGCGTGTTTTGAAACGTAGTAAAACAGACCTTTAAACCTTTTGCATTTTGGCTGTCGGTCAATACACAGGGTGTACGTGCAAAAGGGAGAACTCATGCCCTTGCTCACACATTCAGCTGTATCGACCAGGGGAGGCTGCAGGTTTTCAGGGAATCTGGGATACGTGGTGGGAAAGCTGAGTTGTCATGGAGAGAGGGAAATGCTTCTTGAACCGTCAGGATAATACGGCAGATACACCTTTTTCTGGCACTCTGGAGAGGTAAAGCAAGCAGCTAACTTTTAACTTAACTCAATTTAGTAATCTTAGCCGGTGCTTCTTAAACTGTCTCTGATAAGGCAGTGCTTCCTTGATCAACATTTGAGAGAATGTACGCATTTAATTGCTGTTTTCCCTTTATAAATTTCTGATTGGATAAGTATTTCTTCAAGCAACATCTGGGAAAAATCTTAACAAGGACGTATGAAAAGCTCTAGAAATGCCTAAACAAGTAAAGTGTGATACGACTAATAGGTTGTTTCCAGTCTCATGTCAGTTCTGATTGATCGATTTGTTAACCGCTAATACATTGTCTCTGAATATATAGAGAAAATTTGCTACCAATGATCTGAGTTCTGAGTTAATTTTGTTGTTGATTCTGTGATGAAGTGATTTATCTGGTTTCCAAAGATAACACGAGGACAAATGCAGATACAGAAATGCATCAGTCCTTACTTGTTGGTCAGTAATCTCCATTTCACAGAACATATCACGGCCACCATGTGAGGTTGCTGTTCGTACAGTAGTTTTGCCGTGACAAATTGAACTCATACCGCCAGCGCAGATAAACATGTTCCCATACCTCACATGCATGTTCATTTAAACTCTGTGTTGCAGAGAACGTGATATGCATCTGGTGAGTTTTGACTGTCAGGTGCTTTGTTGTCTTTTAAAAACCAGGCCCCAATGTCAGTTAGGTCAGGTGGTGTGACCATGCTGCACCATGGGAGTGGGCCAGAGATCAAGGCCCCCAGCACACACCCATTTCAGATAGATAGTCAGGCTGCCTCCTGTTGTATACATGTAAAGCAATCATTAAAGTAAACAGGGTTTTTTTGTAAGTTAATATATGGCCTGCCACGTGACTGTTTGGCCTTGATGCTTTGGCCTTGAACACTGGTTTATATCAGGATTGCTCGGTATCGTACTTCATAAATTTCGTATGCAGTGCACTTCTGCACAAACGCTGATGCATTGTTAGATATCCGATTAGGTTTTTCGGTTGTTTGTTACCGTGTTCCAGACGTGGAACAAGTGCTCCTTTGTGAATGTCCATGTGAATACACACTGACAGCACATACGTTCAGCCGGCCTGTAAACTGGCAATATAATTTTTCCGGGAATCAATAAATATAATGGAGTGCGGAACTGGGTGGCTGGCTGACTGCCAAACTCTGTACTGCTTTACAGAGTGCTAAGTATGTAGATTGTATTCCTGAGTGTAGTTGACACCTCACCTACTATTCTCTCAGTTCTCTCATAACTCACTGGGCCTGCTGTATCATATTATTATCACTCTCATACATGCTTCTTACATCAGAGATAGACTGATGTGATATTAATGAGGATACAGATGGTTGTCTCGTTTCTTCAGAATAATAAGAGGAAGTGTATTGTAAATTGATAACAAGTGTCACAGCACAGGAAAAGCATCTGTGCATAACGCGAACGTCCAGTTTTCTATGCAAAGTGGTTTTGTAAACGTATCAGTATCTCACTGAAACAACCAAGCAATGTGATGGAGATATGCATATTTCTGTCCAAATTATTAATCTTTTTTTTTCGCTAGTCCACCACAACTTGTCTTATCTGAGTTAGTTTGAATTTTTATTTTTCCTTATAAATGTTGGTTCCTTACCTGCATGTTAAGGTCCTTACTTGTTTGTTGGTTTTTGTTACTGACGTGACATGACATTGGGATTAAGTACTTAATCTATCTATAGGCCTTTTGAAACATACTTCCCAGTAAATTACTGGGATTACCTTTCAGGCACCGCTAGTGATTTTCAGTATTCATAGATGCAGCTACATACTTGCGCCTTTTCAAACATGCCACGGCAATGCCGTAATAGATGGGGAAAGGAACAGGATGGGGAAAGGGAAAGGATGGGTAAAGGGTGACGTCAGATGGACGTCACCCTTTACGTGCGCTTCCCTGCAATGTAACTGCATTCATTCACAACACGGCCATACTGGCATTTTCCCTGGAATGATACACGGTCTTGAGGTGGGAATTTGGAGGTACAGATTTCCCTGAATAGCGATCCCTGCTCCCATTCACACATGACCCCATGCAGGAAGATGTCCCTGGACATTTCAGTGAAGGGCTGCATATGTGAGTGAGGCTTATCTAGCTTACTGGAAGCATTTCAACATGACCAAGTTAATAGTTACAGTTGGTCCTGTGTAAAGTGAGGAAGTTGTTGTGAAATTCAGACGGATATTAGTGTTTGAACACGGTCTCTATTGCCCTGCCACTTGTGCCCCTTGCTTCGAGGAAATGGTCATATTTGCAAACTTGAACACACACCTGTTTTATGGTCCAACGGTGACACTTCATGACACTTCATTTAAGAGTGGTGTTAGGGTAAGTGTTGCGAGTGTCTATTTGATGGTTAAAGGCTGGGAAACTCCAGCAGAAATTGTGCTTTACACTTTTCTTTTCTCCATTGACCTTTACCCCAATTGCTTTGCTGTTGTGGCACAGGTATCACACGTATGAGATAGTGGTTAATCACATGGTAAAGATGCTAGGATATGGCCTCTCTATATTCTTTCCAGAGCCAAAACCTTATCTCAATGTAGTTGCTCTGTATCCTGTGTATTACGGGTACTACTGATCTTATGCTGACAGTTTTTGGAACGCTTTTGAGTTTGTGTTCTTCTTGTGTCTCCTTCCTTATATCATTTGCCTCAAGGAGAAACGTTTGTAATGCATTACTCCCAGGTCAGCCCAGATGAGCAAGTCTGAGCACTTAACCAGTAATTTATTCTCTGACAGACGTGCGCACAGCTGACCTAGTAAACTGATGATCCTGCATTGTTAACCAGAACAAATCCCAACGATAAAAGATTTTGAAATTGAATAATGAGTCAGTGGATGATTTTGGGGGCTGGGTCGTCTTTTATGAAACATTTTAGTGCCTGTTGTGCTCCACTGACTGTGTGTGTGTGTGTGTGTGTGTGTGTGTATGTGTCTTGGCATGGCTGGTCTGCTTTCATGCCTGTTTGCCTGGGGGAGTGGTTGAGCTTGACGTCACACGCTACGAAGTGTCACACCATTCTCAGCACAAAGCACTTTCCTCTTTAGCAATACATTCATACAGCAGCGTTCTCTGGCAGGATGCGGTGAAGAACCCTGGATTAACTAGCGCAGAGGCTGATCTTAGAAGACACATCTAGAGCATTAAGACTACAAACAGCTTGGTTTATTTTGATATTTTTTAGTTATTGTTATTTGTCAACGCATTTTGAAAGACCATTGATGCTGCAATGCCCAAAAATATAGCTTAAGTACTTGAAAATTGATTTTTAAAAGTAAAGGAAATGCCTACTATCAGTAGGTATATGAGCTTTCGTTCATCAAAAAGATTTACGAGGTGAGATGGTGTCTTTGATGCGACATGTTGAATCTTAAGCTGTTTCAGTTTTATAATTGTTCATTTCTTTATGTTTAGTTCAGTTTACTTACTTTACCACTTAAGATTCTCATTGTTGGCACTTGGTGTCCTTCAATGGAAAGTTTGGCAGGCTAAGGACAGGTTAGATGATGGCTTTTGATCATGTTAGCAGGATTAAATTGTGTACCGTTCCCTTTGCCTTTCTAAGTTTTGTAAAGTTTATTGGATATCATTTTGGCTGAAACTTATTTGTAGAGCATGAGCCTATGAATTCCGCTTGTGAGCAACCAAAAGGTGTAATTGTACAGCTGCACGGCAGTGAGAACATTGACCTGGCATGTATCAACACAACTTCCTTATTTGTAAGAGAATATGTTCATATGTCTGTCAGTCATTACGTACATTTAATGAAGAGAAATAGAGGAATAAGTTACAGAATAGGAGCTTTTTAAATGATGGTTAAGAGTAACTCAAGTCTATTTAAAACCTGAAATCTCAAGCTGAAAAGCAATTTCCCTGAACTACCATTCCTATGGGCTGTTTTTGGCCACATTGGTTGTTACCACATATGGTTGAGTATTTAATGTACTTGGATCAATGTTTTTCATTTATGCAATGTTAACGCTGGTGTGATGAATTTTGTCTTTAGCTGTTTTGGGAGTGACATTGGCTGTTACATTAGTCATGGTGTTGAAATTGCTGGCACTTTTGTGGTGTTACTTGGATCTACATTAAGTAATTTCATGTTAATGTTGATGCAAATGTTCTTTGCCACGTGAAAGGGTTGCTAATGCCCACTGAGAGTACTGTTTGGCTAGCTGGACTGACAACGTAAGCTGCCCAGCACAGAGCCAAAATAAATGAGTAAAATAAGTAAGCCAAAGAGACCCTAATGTTTGTCTTGGAAGTTTCTTGGCAAAAGCAGGGGCTGATTTCATAAAGACAGACCTTGTGGCTTAGACCTAACATGGTCTTCAGATAGACATCTAAATTATAGACAAGATTAAATTTATTACTCAAAGTTGTATCCTAATTAAGACAAAGAGTCCGAAGCTATAGCTTCAAGATGCAAACCTTTGATGACTCCTGCAGAGAACTTGTCCCTACAAGTTTGCTGGTGCCACAGTAAAACCTCTTTTCCTTTCTCTCCCCATTGCTCACTTCAACATATTGTTAACAAACCACAAATGGAGTTGTTGTTTGTTCTGAGAGAGCTGCGGGCTGTTTTTTGAGTTAAAATTAGTCAGTTTTATTTATTTTTGAAAGCCTCTGCGCAGAGGCCTCATTCTATAGACCTGTTATCAACTTTCTGAAACACTTCCTGCTGTTGGCAGGTGACCAGAAAAAAGGACACAAATAAGATGTTCATGCTGCTGTGTGTCTGCAGGCCAATTGTCTTAACACATGAGCCCAAACAACTTGATATGGTTCTTTGTTGTGCGTTAGATTTGGTTTATTTCTGCCACCTTGTGGTCAAAATGTGTGAACATTGCGGGAGATCTTTAAAATGTCTTACTAAAGCCCCTCTGTATCCCCTATGTCCAGCAGCTATCCAGTAGAGACCAGCGGTGGTGGGCTGCCTGCCAAAGTGAAAAAAGGCAAGGGCATTAACCATGGCAGTATCAAGAAGGTGGAGACCAGGAAAGCCCTGAGCCTGGAGGCAGCACAGCTGGAGATCCAGCAGCAGCAGCACAAAACCCTCACCAGACAAGTAGCTGTCAGGTAAGATAGTATTGGAATCACACAAACGTTTCAAGGTCTCTTCGGGAACTGAAAAAAACAGGTTTAGGAAATCCGTTTATCTACCCCCCTATCTGTAAAATCTTGGTGAAACCTATAAAAACACAAAAGTCTTGACAGTCACACAGAGTCTCACAGTCATCAAGTCTTGTGATAAGTGTTCAGAATAAATCAGCTGTTCAATTGGTACATGCACATGACTTCACACAAGCTTTCCTTTCACATGATTCTCAGGTTTAGGACAGATATCTTGGTGTGAAGAATCATTTTTACCTACAAGAAAGTTTGTTTATCCAGACACTTTTCAGTATACATCATATTAAACACAAAAATACATTTTGGTCAAGAAATTGAGGCTTATTAAATTTGTCCAGACAGTTAACCATGTGCAATTTGGAGGGGTGAATTCACCTACATTACATAAACAAATATAAGCTGTCGCTGTCAAAGTACCCTGTCTGTTAGAGAAAATGTGACCAGAAAATGGATTCATCATTTTTAACCAAAACCAATGTAGTACATTTTTATGTTATAATAATGTCATCAGATCTTCAAATCTATAGTTATAGTCCTGTCAAAATACTGGCGTACGGGAGTTCTCTGTGTGCACACAATCACACTTAACATCTTGACAAATGCATTTTATATATAACATTGATGTAGGCAGGCCATTTGTGTCATGCTGGAATCAGACAAAAGCTGATAGCTGTGCTCTTGACCTCTGCAGGTCGCAGACTTTTGAGGTTGACAGCAGGACTTTCGAGAGGACAGAGGTCACTGGCTCACAAAGTGTAAGTCAACTTTAACTATTAGTCTGGGAAATAATGTTTTATTTTTTGCACATGTGTACGCTGGATGCACGGAAAACTATAAAAATTACTTTTATCTCCTCTCTTCAGAGTTTCATAAAGCACAACAAAACATTCCACAAATTGTTTCCGGACATTCCTGCCAGTGAAGACTTGTTACATGGTGGGTACACAAAAATACAAACAATAAGTGGATGAATGAGTAAAAAAAAAACTTAATCTTAAACTAAAGCGCGTGTGGCTCACTCCTCTCCCAGCATACATCTGTGCCCTGCAGAAGGAAGTGCCCTACCATGGTCGGCTGTACATCACTGACAGCCACGCCTGTTTCTACTCCTCAGTTCTGCTCAAGGACACTAAGGTAGGCAGCAGCTTGGCACTTGCTCCCTCTTCTCTTAGCCATCATTATGGTTTCAATCTTAACATTGCAATCCGGAATTAGGGAACATCAGCAAATGTTATTATCTTGTTAAAGATCCAAACTGTTAGTTTTGTCACATTTCCGTTATGTTTTTTATTGTGATTTCACCAGTATTAGTCCCATTAAAATGACTCATCTTGTGTCTAAAACAATTGCAGATTTTCTTAACCTGTATTTGTGCACACTGTTAACAGGTAGTGATCCCGGTTTCCTGCATTCACATAGTGAAGAAACAGAACACAGCTTTGCTGGTTCCCAACGCGTTGTCAATCCGTACCACAGACGGAGATAAGGTCAGTTTCATACTTCCAACTCCACACCTCTGTCTTAAGAAGTACCTGATAAGGATGGAATACAGCTGTATTTAAGAACAAAAGTGCCCAAATTCAATTCAAATAATTGCTCAACTACATTGAACTATACTATACTATCTAATCATATCAGCAACTTGGTGTATTTTAGTGTTGTTTGCCTGCACAGCAGAGAGCTAATATGCCTGTTTTTCCCCCATTTCCCCTCTCTCGTTGTTTAGTACCTGTTTGTGTCTCTGCGGAACAGAGAGGCGTGTTATCAGCTGCTGCGTTCAGTCTGTCCTCAGGTAGAGGTGAGTGGCTCAGCTCAAACGTGACTGACCTGTTACGCAGGCCTATATGCTGAAGTTCCAAAAAATGCCCTAAATGCTGTAAAAGTAGCGAGAAAATCGTACGTGGCAGTAACACTTAATCAGTTACGGTCACATTTTTTAACAATATAGTTGTTAGGCAAATATAGAAAAATGACACTGTTGTATGCAATTAACTGACTATAATGATTTTGCACCACACTGCTTTTCCTCAGACAAACCTTGTTTCCCCTCATATGATTGTATTCACATGGTTGCTGACTCACTGGCCTCTGTCAGATTTTTCTCTTGTTGTTCAAAGGAACAATCTATAGTCTATAGACCGATTGAGAGATGGCCTAGATGCCATGTTCCACAGCCACTATCGGCATATATTACATTACATACAACAATTCATCTGCATCAAAAGACTTGAGGCCTGGAAATGTAGCGCACAGCAGCAGCCCTGATGTTGTAACCTTGTTGCATATCTCTATGAGCATTTTATACATAAATGTGCATTGTTTCAGACCATTCAGATCCGGATATGTTTGTCTGAAAGAACTTAGTTAAGCATACCGTAATGCTTGCATTTTATTAAAAAAGCACAGTTCAAAGTTTACTATGTATACAAGCGAAATATTTGTCTCTGTTGCAGGATGGCAGCACAAATAGCAGCCCTGTCTTCTCCTCAGCCGAGAACAGCTTCGATAAGAGCAAATTTGTGGTGAGAGACCTTTTATGTATATTGCATCATGTAAAGTAATTAACAAGTATTCAGCCTGAAATGTTAGATTTTATAAAATGGGAGCACACACACCCCTGTTTTACACCCCTATTAACAGAAAGTGTTCTCATTATTACCAAGATTGTGGAAAAAATGAGGGCTATAGCTGTATGTGTAATAATGAGTGACCAAATGTTAGTTTCTTCCCATGTGTTACGACTTGTCTTTGAAGATGTGTGATGGTAGACTTTGCTTTCCTCTTTCAACAGAATTCTAGTCAGTCCAGTCTAGACGAGACTGTTGAAAGAGGAAAGCAAA
>OMOW01101531.1:0-14026 GCA_900312555.1 Lamprogrammus exutus
AGTTCAGACGTGTGCTCTTCCGATCTGGTGGGTTAGATACTGTGCAAGCTCAACAAATACATGCTCACAGAGGAACTTTATGCCCAGCATAATCTGCTTGATTTACCTTCGATCGCAAAAGGTGCAAACTTTTGCCACTGACATGCAGCATGAGTCAACACAGGGTATGAAGTGTAGGCTGTTTTGTCATGTGCTAGATGATCAATGTACTTAGGTTTAAAGGATATGTATTATGTGTTAAGTCTTTGACACTTTTACTTATTGCTATATTATTGTATTTCTCCCACCTGCTGTTCGAGGAGAGGGAATCTCTCTTTGAATTGCCTCTCCCAAGGTTTCTTCCTTTTCCTTATATTTTAAGGTTTTGGGGAGTTTTTCCTTGTCTTCCAAGAGAGCTCTGGGCTGGGTCGAGAACCATGTTTTGGGCCTGTAAAGCTTCGATACATTGAATGCAATATTGGGCTATACAAATAAATTTGACTTGACTCATGGTGGTATTTCCTATATGCTCTCTCTGTTCAATCACAAAGCTCCTTTGTCTGCCTCAGATAGTTCACTTGAAAATCTAAACACCCTTCAGTTTGAAACCAGAACAAAAGGGACACCTGCTGCTGTTGATGAAGTTTTTATTAAGACTGGCCAAAAAAGTTGTTTTCCTCATTTCCTAAAACATGCATGTGAGAATTTTTTTTGCAACTTTTGCTTGGATAGAGACCAATACAGTTCTCAAAAATAAATATTCTTCAACTTTGCAATCAACCACCATTGTTTAGAGAACTTTTAACAGGGCGGCTGATTCAAAGTAAAGTGACATAAAAGAAAATTAGGCACACAACCACAGTGTGGCACTCCAAGACAGCAAATATTAAGAAGCATTCCCCTCAAAATTGAAAACTTCAAGGTATCTTGCAAAAGTAGTTGTGTAGAATCCAATTCTGAAATACCAATAAATAAAATTTATTGGGATTGAATTAAAACATCAATTGTGGAAGTTTTCTTTTCCTGTGTGGGGCCATGCCTGTAAAATTGTCTTTTACCAATATTACTGTGACCTCAAAAGGTCATGACTCAAATCATAATATAAACATGATATAAAACAAAATAGCATACGAAACCATCAGCTTTTGCAGAGCAACCTTAAAGTTCATTTCAGTGGAATTGCCCTTGGGAAAAAAAAAATCTGATCCATAAGTAAAGTTTGCAGGATCATCCTGGCAGTACCACAAACAAAAATGAGGTGTTGAGCCATTTTCTGTTGTACCTTTAAAAACAACAAATTAGAATCCAAGAGTAAAAGGGAGGTTTTAGTTTTATACATTTTAGTAATTGGCCATTATTAAAAAAAGAAAGAAAAAGAAGAAATTTGAAACATAAAAATGCAAAGCTGATTAATCTGTGATTCTTGGCCATAGATGTGTATCACGTGGCCCCTCTGTCTCAACTGTTGCTTTTCTCCGACTACCAGCCTCCTTTTCCTCCCTTCTTCTTCTTCTGTGGTGCCTTCTTGCGGGTGGCCCCTGAGGATGCAGGTTTCTGCTGGCGTGGGGGGACCACGTTGCTTGCGGTGGCCGAAGACGAGCCAGATGCAGACCCTGGCCTGGGAGATGTGGGAGGGCTACTGGCTGTTTTACTGGCATCCCTGGAACAGATTAAGAGCCAAAATGAGTGCACAGAGGAAGAGTTTGTTCCCCAGGTACCATTTCTTCATCTTGGAAAATTCATAATCTGAACTACGTCATTTAAAACTGATACAAGGTGAAATAAACTGTAGTGAGGTCTGACCACGAACCATATGCCTGTATGTGCACTGCATATTATTGTAAATAGTCAGTAGCTTTACAGAAACGTTACCGATGCAACTAAAAAAACAAAACAGTCGCGGGGGAGACATGATAAGTCTAATATTCACTCTGATTTTTTTCCTAATGTTAAAAACAGATTTGTACAGAAAGACCATCTGGTAAAATCAGAGAGGGACATTTATTGTCCCAATATTCAAATACTTGTTTGTTTTATTGGTATTTGTTTTTGCAGACCCAGTAGCTTGACCTTCAATGGACCTAGACGTATGTAGAAGGAATAAATGTTCTGTACCTAAGCCTCAGTTAATGCACAAGTTACTGTCACACATCCACGGCATCCTGCACTTCTCACTGACAGACGATAGTGTGACACACTGTGAGCAAAGGGCTTGTATTTGTGAGACAATCATTACTTGAAGATGTGCCTTTTGTCATAATTGACATCTGTTAATGTGTTTAATTGAACTTATTTGAAAAGTCGGGTTGTGTAACAAAAATGTACAACACATGCAATCACACACAACATACAATTCATTTGTGCTGAAAATGCATTGGCCTACATTATTGATGGAATGCAGCAGTTGAAAACTGGTTATGAATGGAACAGCTTTGGTGGCTGAATATTTGAATACTATAACCCAGCAAATACTTGTAGCCGTAAAATACTTTTAAAACTTTTGAAAGCTTAGACTAATGTATATTTTATAAAATGAAAACAGTTTTGCTATTGTTAAAGCAATTCTGACAGTCCTAGAGTACAAAATTGTCCATGGTGTGACAGTTAAAATTATTTTCATTTTGGCCAGAAAGAAATGCATTTGTTTCTTCTGCACAGCATCTGCAGTTAAGCTAAGCTAAATGAAAATCTCAGGGGTTTTCCCCCCTCCATTAGTAGGGTTGATCACAGGGTTTTAATTATAGAAAATGAAATGAAAATGGGAGTGGACGGCTCTGCTCACAGGTGATGTGGACATGCATGTGATTCAGACTGACAGCAGCATGCTACTTACAGCTCAGCTGCAGCTCCTGCCATTGCTCCTTGTGTTCCTTTGCCTATTTGCTCCTTCTTCTTTCCTTTCTTCTTGCCTCTATAGTAGGAACGTTCCCTCATGGGCAACCATCTCTCAGGATCAGGGGTCGCTTTAGGATCATAGTTCTTGGGCAGTTTGCCTAAAAAGAAGATCAGGAGGAATCACTTAAGGCTAGAGAGACTTGAGCACAATGTGTAAGTGTACAACAACAAGACAGATGAGTGGTCAATCAATATCTATCATAAAGGGATAATAAGAAAATAATTAAAAGTAAACAAGGAATATAATGAAGTGTTTCTCATACTCTGGCACCCTTGCGCGTGTTAAAGGTGGTGAATCAACATGGTGTTGATGAAACATAAGCTTCACAAATGTAGAGTTTATTGGAGGACTGCAATACTTTACAATACAAACTTTAAATGTATTTAAAAAGGCATCGTTAGTAAATGGGTTGGTTTTTTTTAAACATACTGGTTGCCCCATAGAGACCAGGTGCAAATTGTTTTACCAAATTAAGGATAACTTTGGAATCTGTTCAGAAAGAAAATGAACTGAAAGAAGTATGTATGTTTTACAAGCAAACTTTTATTTTGATCATTTTTGTCTTTTTAAAAAAAAATTATTGATAGAGTTTACTGATCAAAATGTTCCTACATCTTGTATTCACTATTACTGTTGACTTTGATAATAGTTTATTGTTGAACTACAAAATATCCTGCCTCAGTACATTTATTTGTCCAAGCTTAATGTGAGGGATCCTTGCCAAAAAATTATTTTTTTTAAATGCTTATTGGTAGATATCCATTTTACTTTGTAATATAAACAGATCAGTAACAGCCTCTAATATCAATTATTGGTCAGGCTCCAAGTTACAGGTCAAGCAACGGCTTACCTTTCTTTTTCTTCCTTTTCTTTTTGAGCTCGCCTTGGCTGGAAGGAGAACACAAGAATTAGAATGGAGGAGGTGAATGTGTAGCCATACACTCCAATGCGAGTAGATCACAAGAGTGGATTTTGAAAAATTGGACATCTTAAAGCCACCAACTGTAATGAGAGCTTTACCCTTGTTCTTTGGGAAGGTTTTCTCCTGTCACCTTAGCAGCTTTCTTTCTGACATAGTTGGCACCAGGGGAATTTTCCAGCTCGTCCACGTCCACGTTGAAAGCCATGGTGTCTGGGGATGGAAGGTGCTTGCTGAGGCTGGACAGAAATGCTAAGGACATATTTTTAGCCTGATTTCTGTAATGTCATTTTTGCATTGGCGATTCACACGCAACATCATAAGTATGTAAGATGTCAATTTGGAGGTGCAAATGTTTAACCTGACAACATGCATGTGTGCAGATTTGAGCCAATAGCACACAGAACCACTGAAAACTCTTAAATTCTGAAGATTCATGTGTTTGGTAAATAAAACATTTGATCGACTGTTCCTGAGGCCAAGCTGGATCATCTCTACGGTTGATTATGTACTCTACTCATCAATATCATTTCAGATGTTGCATCAGACCATGTAGTATTTTCTTTGATATGTTCCATTTCAAAATTATTTTGTGTGTAAGGATACGATTTGGCTTTATCTGTGTCCACCAGTGAGTACGCTGAGATTAGTTGTGCCAGTGTGTGGACGTCGTTGGTGTTTTGCCTGTATTAAGTACAAAGAAAGACAGAAAATCATGTTTAATTAATGGAAGAGCATTCAACTGTTGTAGCACTTAAGAAAAGCTGATCTTTAATTGTCTTAAACACATGACAGAATATATAAAAAGCAAAACAAAAAAGGTTTACAGGTCAGGTCTGACCATGCTGACAGCATCAAATATTTATACACAAAAGTTAACTTCTTGACATGTACTGGCAAGATGACTGAACAAAGAGCAGAATCAGCCGATAGATAACCACTGTGAAGCATCACATTTGCTAGAGGAGTAGAGTTACCATTCTGCAGAGCCGTACTCACTTCCACAGCTGTTCCAGATCACTAATGGCTTCTTTTTTACGTCCATACTTCAGCTTGAAGTTGGCAGCTTCTCTTACAAGAGCCAAGTGTGAAGAGGATCCCGGCTAGTAGAAAAAATGTGTCCATTACACAACAGAAATTTGCAATTAAATATCAGAAACTAGTTTGTTTTAGCCATTATCCACAGCTGAGCTTAATTTTTCCTGCCAGATAGATTGACAGTTTTGTTTTAAATCACCAATGTGTGTTTCTGCACTCACCTCCAGAGATTCACCTGTCAATCAAATTTTGTCAGATTTTTCTGTGGATGGGGTTAAGAAGTTAGAGCTTGACCGATACCAGAATTTTGAGGGTGATACCAAGACATTTTACAGTAAGAACAGTAATAAGTGATAATACATTGGCCAATTCAAGTTTTTTATTTTTTACATAAACCACTTTTAACAAAGTTTTAACAAGTGTTTCAAGACATGGACTGACAACCACGGTATTAATCTTACAGATATTAGCAAAGATGACATTAACAGTAAAGACATATAACAGTTAATTGTGTAGATTAAAATTGACAAATTCACTGCCAGTTCAAGTATTAGATAATACTTGTACATGAAAATGAAATCAGAAAAAATATTACTGAATTAAGAGAGGGGGGTTAATAAACATAATACACTTTGTAAAATGTTGTACTGTGATTTCTTTTTGCATATCTGCTAACATATATGACAATACTGATAAATACTGGCTAATAAGACTTTCGTCAGACCGGTTTATTTCTATTTTTTCAAAATAAACTGAAAGCACAAAATTAATCACTTCCTGATATGACAAGAAGTGAATGGTAGGAGCCTTCATGAACTAAGTAATTTGTACCACTATCGTCTTTATTGTGACAGTGTAAAAGAAAGTAGTTTTATTTTATGTGAATTTGCCACAGATTATTAATGCTGTATATTGTGTATATTCTATCCTATGATGTTCAGCTGTGAGGATAACACGTTAGAATATAAAATACAGACCTGTTCAGACTGATAGTGTTGGATAGCTTGGCTGAAAATGTCAATAGCGCTGTCTATGTCTTCTTCATGGGAGTACATCGTTACCAGAGCTGATATCTTCAGAGTCATGGACAAAGCAGGTGGATGAGATGTGAGTCAGCAAGATAAATCAATGCATTTTACAAAGTTACTAGAGAGAAATGTTGAGCATAATTCCTAATAAAACTACAAAAATGGTCAAAAATGCCAACACAGTACCAGTTCTCTAAAAACTTCAGCAGACACTCACCATCCCCGATTTGTGCTTGAACTCTTCAATGGACCTCAGGATGTCACAGGCTTTAGTAACATGACCTGAGGACCAAAAAACAATCTCTTAATGACTGTCTCCTCAAATCTAAACTTCTGAAATAACTCATTCAGTGTCCCTATCTATGGATTAGTCAGTAACCTTAATTGAAATCTCTGGGTTAGGTTAATACTGATAAATATGATTAGCAACAGTGCCAGTCTTGGTATGGTATTAGAACTTGAAAATATCACATTCCTCGGTGAGAAGTCACGTTTCCTCTTCTTTATGAATTTTTAAACAATCATGTGAAATTTGATGACAAATTTGACAAATACAGACTTTTCCATGGCCTGTCAAAGGTGACAGTAGGAACATTTACATGACTTTGCAGATATTTTAATAATTACATCTATCTGCATGCTAAGTTATTTAATACATCAAACAAAGCGATACCTTGTACTAAGTAGAGTTGTGCCATTGTCAGTTTGATCCCTGATGCACTCTCTGGATGCTGGTCTGAGAATTGCTGAGAAAGAAAAAGCAAAGGCAGACTTAGTATCTGATACAAATCATTTGATGAACACAATGTGTTCATCATTGCCGTCACAGTTCAATCAAAGACTTTTGGGCATTTTATAGAAAAGCTCACTTAACAGACTAGATAGGCTTATTAGGTTTGATTAGTAATGATTATCATGGAGGCAAGACGCCTTAAGGAGAGAAAATAATCAACAGTCATGCTACCAAAAAGATTATTCCAGTTAAATCTGATTTTATATTTTAGCCACTCTCTAATTTACAACAACAGATGACAGCAGATTCATTTTTAATTCCTGATGCCACCCAGTAAACTACGAAAGAGGAGGGGTGACATCCTGCGTTAATAAAAAAATAGTGCGGCCAGGCAATAGTAATGCCGGCTGGTAAAACGCCAAACTGGCCCCTCCTGATCCCGTTGCAGGTTATCAGACGCTCTTCCTGTCTATTTTTACAGTAATGAAATCAATGAGCTCCTCTGGCTCAGAAAACATGCAACAAGCAAGCCCCTGCTTTGATCGTGCGTTTAAGGTGGCATGGGCAGACAACAAACTACGTGACTGCTGAAGCGGCACAGGTAAGACTGACGCACAGACTCCCGTACTGTCAGGGCTGACGTCAAGTCAACCCTGCCATTTTAGGAGTCTATGAAGGCAGCTTCAGATGTCACAGCCAATAATTTAACCATGCCTCCATGGTAATGACTTTATTACATCTTTGTAGGTCATTCCTACTTTAGAATACATCAAAAAAGCTTATTCAATGTCCATTACATCCTGAAGATCCAATGCCTTTGCATAACAGGATAATATCACAAGCTAATTATCTTGTGGCCATGAGATGATTCTCCTGTTCCCACAAGATAAATAAGTCATGGCCATGACTTACTTTTCTGTGCATTAATAACTCATCACCACACCTTATTTTTTACTAACACGGGATGTCACCGCTCCTCTTCCGTAGTCAACAATTTAGAGACACAGAAAACAGCAAAAAAATGTCTCTGTCCCATTAATGATCAGAAACGGAGAACTGTTAATCCATTTTGCGGGTGTTTGAAAGTACTACGTATGCATAAATGTTGCAATGTGCATAAAAGCATGGGTGGTCCCAGTGGGGATGAAGCCCTGAATGTCAGCAGTTTGGTGCCTTTTGCAGGATTCATACAGATTTTGACGAATGAGTTTCCATGACTTTAAACTAAACATCCAAACCTTAACTTCCATTGTGGTGTTCTAAAATGTGTCTCCCAGTTGAAACATTAAACATGGTACTGAGCGCATGTTTGAATAATCTAGACAAAACATTAATCTTACATAACATAAATAACACAAACAACATAGTTTGATGTATAATAGTTAACATTTACGAAAAAACACTTTTGCCTGCATTTTTTGTCTGTACTGTAGGCTTCCTCGTGCAGCCAATGCAACCACACATCTTCATATATTCTGTAAACCATATGCAAGTTTGCGTCATTATGTGGCCTACAGATGACCAGAAACTACGTTACTATAGTGACACGCTGATAACTTGCTTGTACTTTTCCAGGATTGGGAAACGTGATTTCTAAATTCCATCACTTCATGACTGTATGAATCCTGGTTTTGTTAACCTTTTAGCTTTACATGACCAGGAAGAAAAGGTGAGAGGGTTTAGTAGGGTTTTCTACCTGCAGCAGCTCTGTGGCCTTGTTGTGCTGCTTCTCCTTGCACAGCTGAGCGACCTGGATCAGGACAGGCCGCGGGTGACCTGGATTCTGAGACTGGAGACTGGATGACAGTTTTCTGCACTGGTCAGCCTGTTGAGGGAAACCAGCAGCGTAATGGTCATCATCAGAGATGGAATTTAAGATACTGGGAACGAGAATCACTTTAAGCAGAGTAAGAAAAAAACCCTCACCACACCCAAAAGTCATCTCTAAATGCATCCTTTAGACTGTATGACTCCGGAGATCATGATTCATTTTCATCACATAACTAATCTGAGATACAACCCATTTCCCCAACTGTTTTCCCTTTTAAGAGTTCATATGGTTTAATTTCATTATATCCAACAAAATGGACACCGAGTTTACAAGAGCAAGGCACAAAAACACAGAGGCCCACTATATTCGGATTGTTTGTTGGTACTGCGATTAACGCAAAAATGGCAGAAGACACGTACATGAATCTCCCAATGTGCATGTTCATTTTTATATTGTAGAACACCAATTGCTAATTTATGAGTTGGTAAATCAAAAGAACCAGTGAGGAAACAGTGGAAGTAGCAGTAGAAATGCTTGCTTTTTAGCTGGGGAAACATAGACTGTGCTGTGGACTGATCTTGTTGGTGTGATTGCATCAGTAACTTGCTAGCTACAGTCATACCTGGTTAGTGTACATGGCCAGGAGCGCTTTGTTGAAGTCTATGGCCTGCAGCTGCTTCTTGGCTAGTTTGTATTCAACACCTTCAGCGCTTGTCAGTTTCACCTTTTTCTTCGAGTCAAACACGTTTTGGTCCTGTGACAACAGAAAAAATGTTCATCTCAAAAAACTAAACTAAACAAAAAACAGTGGGTTGCAGTCGGAACATGGTGTTAATTGGCTGTCAGCAAAGTAGTCCAAGATGTATTGTGCATTTAATTTGCTTTCATTTGGAAAGCTTGTTTTCCACCCACCTTGTTAATTGTGATGATGTTGTTGGCAGTCACAGCAAGCAGCCCCACATCCGATGGCCTGCAATTAAATCAAACAATTACAACAAATTAACAAAGGTCTACCTGTAACATAAAAATACAGTGATTGTGACAATCTGGATGGCTGTTTAATTGTGTACGAATAAAAGTAAGATAAAACTATTAATAATTCAAATGCAGTTAATGAGTGTTTGCAATATATACACTACTAATTTATAATGTGATTTTTCTATAAATGTTTTTACAATGTACACATTGGGAGTTAATTAAAACAAGGTAAACCCTGAACTCACTTCAGCTTGATGACCTGGTTGTAGAGCTGCAGCGCCTCCTCTGTCCGACCTTGTAACTGCATGATGTAAGCCATCTGAGAATGGATGACGGCCAACTCTGACTCAATGTCCTCCTCAGTCACATCCTGCAAGAGACAAACCAGCAACGTCAGCAATTATCCTAAAGAACCAAGGCTCAATATGAGAGGAAGACATGGGAGTATTAAGACATGCACTGGCATTTTTATATCTCCTAAAATGAGAACATCTTGATCCTTTCTGAGTAATTCTGAAGTATATTCGTCTCTTTACTGTTATCTAACCATTTTTCCCTCATCTACATCTCAAAATGTATTCTAAGGTCTTAGTGAAGCTCAGGATTTGAGAACAAGAGACAAGAGAAACAATGGAACACCGTGAAAATGAATGAGATTTGATAGGCAGACACTTAAATGTTCTAGAAAATAAACACTTACAGAATCTTCTGCAAGTGAAACTCTGCAAAGCTCTGAAAAAGACAACAACCAGTTAATGTCTGTTCAACAATGGGTGAAACAGTAACGACAGGGAAGGTGGAATACTACAGTACCGACCCTCTGCCTGTCGTAGTTTATTGAGGGCCTCTGTAAGCTGTCCCTGGCCAATCAGAGTGCAGGCAGAATTATAGCACAGTTCATATGTCGACTCAGGGAGACCCAGATCCTCCTGCAGAGAGAATAAAAACATGGACAAATTTAAAAATCAATCAAAAACAAATCAGTTCCAGTTATGAACCCAATGAGCAAGAGCTGGGAGATCAACACTGCATATCTGCTAGATCGTTATAGTGTTATTTTCTATGGATAAATAAAGGAGGCCAGAATCCCAAATGTGAGAAACAATGTAAAATATAATGACAATGTTAATATTCTTTTTGTGTGGGAAACATGTTACCACTGCACCACCATGGTCCTCACATTTTCATTCTCTGTCATTACTTGGAGCCTTCAAAGTACAAATCACATTGTTCTAATCGCACAAAATTCTGTAAAGATTGGAACAATGTTATTGCATCATCATACCATTTCAAACAGATGATTAAATTCATAATTAATTGTAATAAATTCATTTTCATGTGATGAGCACAGGTCAAAAATGTGGGTGACAGACCCTTTTTAAATTGAACGCACTCTTAGGTGCCTCTGCACCTTGCTGTGTGAAGCAAACTGACAGTTCATGGCACTTTTAACATGCTTTGTGTAAGAGCATGGCCCCATGTAGATGTTTCATCAATAACACAAGAAAGCGTCAAGAACACACCCATAGAAAAATATTTGTAAAATCTGTAAAAGACTGTTTACCGTTGAGGCTTTCTCCCACTGACTCATGGCGGCCACTACAGCAGCGAGGTTCGTCTTCCTCTCCTCCTCATACTCATCCTGGGAGTTTCTGATCAGATCTGTGTAGACCGACTTACAATCATCGTAGCGCTCCAGTCTGTACAACTAGCCAATGACAAGATAGAATACCAGTCAGTGGAGGTCTGGATGTTCTCGATATCAGTAGGAAATATTCAAATAACATTTTCAAAGTTTGTTATTAAGGATGTTGGTCAGTATATCAATAATACTGACAATGTATTGGTCCAGTTGGTGACATCCACCTTTTATATAAATTTTCATACACTGCCTGTCTATAGACCTTGACCTAAATTAATGCTAATGTATCATGCCAATTGAGTTCCGCCGTCTCAAAAATTATCATTATTATTATGTACACAACAAATGCATCCAGCAATATTTGGTTTCAGGTCAAAACTACTTACCACTTGACCATAGAGCTCCTTCAGCTTGTCTGTCTGCTCCGGAGCATTTTCAATGGTCTTCAGAGCACTTTCCACTCTGTTCAGACGATACTCGCAGTAGGCCTTCTCAAACAAAACATCGCTGAGGGAGAACAGAAATAAAAAAGGTTTTAAATACAGAAACAACACAAACAAAAGGCTGTGCTTTGGTTTGGTTTAAGGCATAAGGTTGCATACTGTGAAACTGCTCCTTTAAATGATGCCAAGGGGCTGATCGATGAATTAATTTATTAACTGTGTAATTTTTTTTAAACCAATTGCTAATACATGACGGTTTACTATTCTGAATGCTTTGAGTATACGCAGATATCTAAAAACAAAGTGTAGAGTATTGCGAGGTGTAGGGAAAGGGTGCAACATCCTACTCTGACAACCTATTGCTTTGTCTCTTTTAAAAAAAACTCTTATCAGTGTTGTTTAAGCTTATATTGCTATACGGCTTTGATTCCTTCTTCAGTTCATTTGTAAAGACTATTGTGTTGGTATGCTAATAATAACAAGTGAGAACAAAAAACAAATTTACATACACATTAAAACTTTGATTATACTGTGATTAAGGCAACAAATCGAAGTCTGCTTATTCTCAGTAACAGAGCCAGATTATGTGACTGGAAATTGATTTATTATGTTTTCAGTCAAGTTATCATGGTCTAGTCAATAACCTTAACTTTCATCACAGAGAGATGGAACCATAATTGGAAGACTACTTGGCCTTGGCAGAGGTATGCGCTCTCCGAGTGCTTTCTAGTTCAAGCATATAATGAGGGACTCTTCTCACACTGCAAATACAAAGCAAAACACGTATACTCAGAGAATGGAATTCTATATTATTCCTACCATGTATTTGTCTTACTTGCATTTTTGCCTTAATCGCAGTACAAACAATCGAGAGTATTGAGTGCATGCACATGCAGTCAGAGGTAAGTGCTGTCAAGTGACCTGCTGGGTTTGGCTTGTAGTTATGTGACCCAAGCGTACTCACCAATGAAAAATGTATTGTTTTGTATGTTTTTATACTACGAGTGTGTCATATGCAGGTGAAAAGAGAATAAGAGAAAGAGAACCACAGGTGAGTCATAGAGTTTACCTGCCAAGCACTTTAGAGTGAGTGTTCATGACATTGAGTGCCTCTTTGAAGGTGCCATTCTGAATATGGCAAACTAATTTACAGTGAAGGGCCGTCAGATCATCCTTGTTTTCATGTAAAACTGAAAGAGAAAGCGATAGACAAATTTCAGCAGATCAATAAAAAATAAAGATTATGAGAAAATACCCTGTTTTTGAAACAGAATAAAGAACACAAAATGTCTCATTAAGGTTGTCAAACATTTCCACAGATTTGATAATACTACACTGAGAATTTACTGACTTCTATGTTCGCTGCGAGTGTCGTAGATTAAGAAGTGTCCATTTTAATTGGTGATTTTAGCCTAGATGCACTGGTTTTTATAAGTATGGCACATGTTAACAACAAGATTAAGTAATTGATTGTCCCTGCAAATGCTGTATCACAAAAATAAACAATACAAACTGTCGAAATGTTTCAAGGAATTTAAAACCTGAACAAAACTGTCATCTGCAACAAATAATCAGTGAAATGATCATTGTGAGGTAGGTGGGTTCCAACACTTGTGTAATGTTGTATATTCAAAGACGTGCCAGCAAGCTAATACTACAAACATATACATTGCAGTTTAAAATTTTATTAACTATATACTTTGGAATGCTATAGAAAGACAGGACAGTAATGATGTATTCTAAAAATTTCAAACAGCCCATACCACAATTTGAAGCAGCATAAAAACACCATCTACACAACGATAGTATTTTCAGATAACTTAATTGAATCAGCATAGGTCAATGGTTTATTTTTAGATACCAATAAATAAGGTTCGCAGTTAGCAAATTTACACCACTAAATGTAAAATACAGCCATCAGCTATATAAATTAAAGTTATGATTATTATTATCAGTAAAATATGCCGACCATCACTGCAAGCAGGCTGAAGTCACCAGATCACATGGACACTGGTTAAACCACAACACCGGCTAGGTACACGTCAGTAGTCATCAGAAATGATACATTTCAGGGCAAATTATTTTTTATTTCACTGAACACAAAAAAACTGTGGATATGTCTTAAATTGGCCATATTCCCGATGTACACAGTGATGAGAAGTACTTTCCTATACAGTTAATTTGTGTTCTCAAATATTGCTCGTGTTAGCTTAGCCACATGCTACCAGCTGGTCCTAACTTAGCCAGTGAACGACCGGGTCAGCGAACCAAGGCAGCGCCGGTACCGTTAGAGAGTAACGTAACCGGACATGCGTTCCTACTTTTACTCAGAGCTTTCAGGGCTCGTGTGTAGTCTCCATTCTGTCCACAGCGGTTTACTTCAGTCCACAGCGAAGCCACTGACACCCCTCCGCTCGCCATTTTCGCTGCATGGGTCCACCAGTGGCGGAAGTAGTTAGATGTACGCTTCCGGATCGCTGATAGCGGTTTTTCTGTAACTAGAGCCAATTGCACACCCCCCACCCGAAGTAGCGTTAACTTTAGCAAATTCACCCCTAACCCCTGACCCCCCTCCCTCCCCTCTGCCCCTTAGAAGCGC
>OMOW01101532.1:0-12068 GCA_900312555.1 Lamprogrammus exutus
GTACACCTGCAGCACATATGGACTGGGCCGTGCACACAGCTCTGTTCTGTGAATTAACTGTGCAGACCACAGTTGTTAGGAAAAGCCCAGTGAGCAGCTGCAGTATGTAAACACAAGTACAACAGCAAAGAAGGTGGGGGAGAAAAGCCTGTTGTCATAGTGAGGGGAGGGGTTGTTGACAGGAAGTGTTTTGTGTGTCTTTGTAATTGCGAATACCTCCTATAAATGGGGATAAAGGCACACACTTTCACTGTCATATTTTCTCTCCTTGACTTTATTCACGAGGGTTGTACACGTGTGGACACTGTGAGGGAAGAGAGAAAGAATAAAGCTACATGAAGTGGATGTGACAGGCAATTTGTTCATTTGTTTTGCAAATTTTGTCAGATGCAGCCAATTCCACTGTTGGAAATGGATGTTTCAGATGCAGGACATTTTTTGGAGAAGAAATCCATTTCGGGTATCTCAATAGATAAAACTAGAGCAAAGCACCCTTTGGGCCCTTCAGGCACTTTTCCTCTAGCACCCTCTCTCCATCACCTGCACCACCACCATCCTGGTGCCGTCCTTGAGAGTTCGATCAGCGGAGCTGTGTGTCAGTGTGCCCTTTGGCCGTTTCTACCTTTTCTTGCCGGCCCTCCCGTAACATCCTCCCCCTGATATTTCACCCTCTTTACCCCAGCTGTTGTACATGAAGTAGCATTAACATTAGGTAATCATTACCTGACTTTTGTGGAGATTTGTTCGCTCGAGCTGTGAAATAATTCATGATTCTCAAACACGCACACACACGCTCTCCAATTATAGTAGTAGGGTAGGGTAGGGTAGGATAGGATGTGTCAAGATGAAAGAGTCCCTTGGCATTTTGGCGATCAAATATTTTTTGGGTGTCATTAGGTTTCACAAATGACAAAGCCTCAGAGCAAACAACATAAGTTTCAATTACAACCATGACAAATTTAACACCAGGCAGACCAGGTTTTCAGGTTTATAGTGTGGTTCAAGGAGTGCTCTTGTGTTTTGTGAGGAGTTGCCTTGTCAGTCTTACACTACTTGCTTTGTGAAATTAGAACTGCTTATTCAGTGAGATCACATAATAACTGTTCATACAGCTTTTTATTTATAAGTCAACAGTACTTACCCACAGCTTTAAATCCAGTGTCTGCCAATGACAACTTTTCATGCATGTTAAAACTTTCACACAGAATATGACTCAGTCTGCCACAAATTATTATTTTACTTCATTAATCGTTGTTAACAGCGAACCGCACCTCAACCTTTGTCAGCATGGTGATCCGTTGTTGTGTTCCAGCAGTGAGACCTAGCTGTCATGCTGCTTCAGTGCTGACGCATAACAGTGTTAAAGAGAGCTTGACATGGATAATTGGGGGGTCATACAGCTTCTTTCTCCCCCACACACACACACACACACACACAAACACACACACACACAAACACACACACACACAAACACACACAGTGGCACAGCAGTGAACTTAGCTTTATACCAACAGCCTGCCTGGGAGGAAAGAGACAGTTTTATCTTAAGCAGGATTAAGCCATGAGGGAGGGAAAACAAATTCACTTCTCTGGTGATTTACTGTAAATCTTTTGTTTGAATGTGAATCGTTTTAACTGATGAATACATGTTTGTATGGAGTGGTGATAGGGTGTAATGTTATCAGCCTCAGCAGAACACTTTTAATTCTAGAGAGCTGAAACTATTCATCCCCACATTATTGATATAGCAAAAAAAAAAAGTAAAATTTAGATGGTTGACCTTTCTGTAAAGTTTTATTTCATTTTCATTCAAGGTAATTAAATATCAGAATTAAGACATCTTACATAATGATGACAAAATGTCAATCAATTTGTAATTTATTACAAAATCTGGATTCTATACAGAACTCTGAAAATAGTCACACACACTTTGTTTAGACATTCTTGCTACTCAAAATCACATGTAAACCCACAGTTGTATTGTATTATGAAATCACTTTAAAATTTCACAAATGTATCTATTTTTATTTCAAAATAACAAGAAAACCTCAATTTAAGTAAATGTTGCTGTAGATATGAAGGATATCATGTCAGTTTTATCAGTTTAAATTTTCATTGATTATCAAACCAATTTGTGGCATTACAGGTTCAGGTTTAATGATGCAATTCACACTATGCTGCTGTGTAATAAAGAATCTTCTCAGTTGTTCTTGTAGTTGCTACAGTGCCACCATCAGGAGAAACACTTCAATATTTGAGTATGTAGTATATGGTTGCATGACTTTTTGCAACCATACACACACGCACACATAGTTACTGAGGAAGATCGACTGAACCCTCTTCTCTGTAGCCACATTTCACTTCAGTTTTATGTGACCTCTTCCCTCCTCGTGCCTCTCTCGCCCACAGGCTGAGCGTCGTCCACAGCAGGCCCATAAAATGTCAGTCCCACAGTGTGATATAGTGCCTGCTGTGCAGTCAGCCATCACACAAGATTACTGGTAGTGTTGTGAGTTTGCTGGCAGCACGCTGCAGCCAAACAAGGAGGAGGAAATAGAACTGGAGGAGCTGCCAGGTCATGCCATTCCATGTCACTGTAATGTGATCTGTAGCTGCCTGTACAACTGAGACCACCTTATGTATGAATATGTTTGGTGGAGATGGTCTAATTCACAGTCTCAGACATTATAATCCAATATAAGCAAGTATGCGGTATGACTTATTTTAAAAAACAGAATCAGCTTCAATGTATGTTTGTATTGCCTCTTTAAATAATTTTATCAGACCTCAGGACATGCAGTGACTCATTATCTCTCTTTTGGTTTCCTTATAAAATATAGATGTGGTTACACTGGTTTGAGGGCTCGGGAAAGGAGATGTGGTTATAAATAGAACGTGGAATCTAAAATATAATAACGTGGAACAGGCAGCTATCTTTGAGTCCTGAGCCAAGCAATGGAACAGAATCCAGGTTGTATGTCAAAGCAGGAGGTGTGCCTAAATCTACGGAGGCCCTCAAAGCAAACAGCCTTCAGTCATGTTATCTATAATTGAAGACAGAAATGTTACAGGAGTGTGACAAGATTTACGCGTTTCATCTGGGAATAGAGACATTTCTCGTTCCTAACAAAGAACTTGCTCAAGGGAGACAGAAACAATCTTAAATAAACACTCTCAAAGAAACAAATGAGATAAGTTCATTCAAGCTTGGGGTATAGTCAAGGTTGTTTTTTTGTTTTGTTCTTGAAGTTCTTGAAGCTGGAATAGGAGACATTTCACTGTGTGAGCTCAGCAGGACTGTCCTCATCTCTCCTCACAGGGAGTCCTCATCAAAAATAAAGCACTGATCATCACTAAATGCAGCTTCCTTCATGATTCCTCTATCAGTTAGCAGGGTGAAGAGTTTGGATGATTTATATATCTGCTTAATAACTGTGTCTATGCCTGTGACGAACACTGGTGTGTGAGTGTACATGCCTGTGAGGTGTAGGTATGTGGGTGTACACATACTCATCTGTATGCCGGTGCAAATCTCAGCTCACCCACATGTGCATAAAGCATGTGCGTGTGTGCGTTAGCGCACGTTTCATTAGAAGTGTGTTTGATTTAAGGCAGTTTCTTGGCCGCGCTCCACCTCTACTGCAGATGTCAGCAGGCTGGCCAGCTAGCAGAGAAAGATGTGGTGTACGAGTGAGGAGAGCAGATGGGGAGGACGAAAGATGGAATGTTAGGGGTAGGAAAGAAAGAATAGACTGGTGACAAGATTTGAATATGGGAACAAGGAAAGAGATAAGGAAGAGAGAGTGATGAGCAGAGGTGCAAGAGAGCAAAGAGAATGATGGGACTGAAAATATTGTTTTCATTCACTCAACTCTGAATTTGACATGCACCATATGTGGACTCTCATTTGTAAAGGATATTTGGTATCATTTGTCTGCTACAGATCATAAATTTTTAAGTGTGGTGCATGTTTGATAAATGAGCCTCAGACCAACTTCTGAACAAAAAATCACACAAAACCCAACATCAAAAACTGAACACATAACTTCGTAGGGATTCTGAGGTTGTTTGAAGAGTTTGGCCTATGAAGATGGGACGATAGAAGCATGCCTTTAACTCTTAACTGGTTTGATGAGTTATTATCTTGGTGTGCTTTAATGATGACGATGATGATGATGATGATGTCACATTCAGGTACACAAATACAACAGTCACTTTCATTCCATCCATCCATCCATCCCCCCATCATCCAAACACAAAGCGTACTTTCTCATCAAAAACAGCTCCCATTACCTTGATAATCCCAAGTGACTACACACACGCTCTAACATGAATCATTGATACAAGTGTTAGGTATGTGTGGGTTTACAGCACTACAGCACAATGGGACAGGCTGCAGAGTCAGACAGCAATGAGCCAGCCACCTTCCCAGAGTGAGAGTCATTTCTGAAGCCAATAGTTGGGCGGTTTTGGGTGAAACACTCTTATTACTTTAAGACAACCCTGCTACAGGGAGCCCAGAGTTGGAAATATCAAAGGAATACTCCAACATTATCGGAAATATGCATTATTACTTTGCTACCAACAGTTTGATGGAAGGATCGATTTCAGTTTCATCTCAGTGCGGACATTTCCAGGACATGTATGGAACTGGAAGGGTAGATGAATGACTGATTAAAGCCCCTAATTAAGTCCTCCAGGAACTTATGTATGTATTATAGTTTAAAATCCTGCCCAGACAGCATATGTATGTGGTTTTTCTCTGTCTACTCTTGAGATTAATCAGCTGGCTGTCTGCTTATGCATATTTACTGTAACACTATGACCTTGCAGAGACCAATTCCCTTCCTACTGTCAAAGAACACATTGCCATGTGAATATCCTTGTACATTATCAATAACCTACAATTTGAGAGGGTCTTTGATGCGTCTTGGACCTTGGGGTGGAGTTACACATGGGAACCAATTACTCAACCTCAAACCCCAACACTACTGTAACCCTAAATCACCCAAGATGTAACCCTACCATGGTTTAGATGAGTGTATTACTCTGCCATCAGACACAGTGAAGGGTATCTGTGTATTTGGCAAAGGCTAGAATGCTGTCTGGAACAATGAGTCGAGTTACTGAGGAGCATCACAAATATTTGACCTCCTCCCTCCTCCAAGTATAGTAATCATCTGTTTGATTTTTCGATACTTTTTCTGTGCATATGAGATGTTGTGGCAAGAGGACATCAGTAATTGTGACTTCATAAAGCAAACAGAAGTAATGAGATCAACATCACAAACAGAGCTTCCAAGAATAAGTCCCTAAAACCCATTCAGCTCATTCGCTTTTTATTCTTGTGCATTTTCCCACTGCTGTTTCCATTTCACACTGGTCTTGAGACTGTAAACGCTCTTGTCAGGCCAGAGATGAAAATATAATGTTGTCCCTAAGCCATAAGCTGTTGGGTTCCTCCCTCCCACCCTGCAATTGAAACTCCAGTCTTATTCATGGTGGCTTGACAGTCACACACAAAAGACGGGGTAATAGTTGGGTACACAGTGACACAGAAACACACACATGCAATCACAAAATAGAAATGTATGCAGACTTACACAGAGACCAAAGGCTTTCAGTGAACCACAATATAAAGATCATCATTTAGACTGTGCCTTCCCCTACGCAGGAAACTGCAGACACTGATTATACACCATTTGTTTGTGTATGCATGCATGTGTGTGTGTGTGCATGCGTATGTCGGAAGAGAGAATTCCCATGTTCCCCGCTGTCATAAAGGATCAGCGAAAAGCAAATCTCATTGCAAAGTTCAAGAGAGTTAAACAAAAATCCGTGAATCCATCCACACTACCTGTTCTCCATCTATCCCTTACCACCTGCAAAACTGTCATTTCTTATATAAATGCAGACATTCAGGCCAGGCAAACTGGAAACTCTCAGTTGCCTATGAGCATGAATGTGTTTTTCAGTGTTAAGGCCCCTACAGACTGTTTGATTTGGGGCTGTTGTAGAGGAGAGTTAATAATCCTTAGGGTGCTCTTTTGGTTAAAAACAGCCTGTGACAATATTCAGATTCAGAACTTCATGACCAAAATCTCACTTTTTTACTGCTGTCACAACTTGGATGACAAGTCGATGATGCATTTCTGCCTGCATGGTATTTTTCGTTGTTAGCACATAATTAACCCTTGACAATTAATTCATATCAACTCCAATCTCATTTTAATACTTTATGTGCAGTTTTTTAGTCATCTTTATTTATTTTTGCTTTCTTTTAGTTATTGCTACTTTACTATTATTTATTTTTATATTATTAGTTATACTTTTAACTTATAAAGTAGCCAAGTTATTTAGTCTTTTTTATTGGCTTTTGTGATGTCTTTGTTCAGATGTATAATTATTTGGTATAACACTTAATTCTGTACTTTGTTGTTTTTGTTTGTTTACTTTGTTGTTGATAAAATTATTTTTTTTATTAAAAATGCTTGTAGCACTACGATTCACACAATCAGACATGCATCAGATCGACATTGTACAGTCAGATTACTATTTTTTATACCAATCTCACAATGAACTTCTAAGATCTTTATTATTGCACAGTTTGCAGGAGGAATTTCCATACTTATCACGCACGACATGTTGGGACAGACTACACACAGCTGCAGACTTTAACATCCTCAGCTATTGCTACTTTGGTCATTATTTTACCTTCTAAATGTAATCAATCAGATCGACAACTACCACAAAACTGACACAAAATATAAAGAAGTAACTGTTTTATCAGAATTCACCATGACAAAAGTTATTGAACAGAAGAGGAGTCTGAAACACACAGTGAGTTAAAAAATTGGCTTCACCTCTCATAAATAGGTAGGAAGGGCTGATAAATGTCAGCTGAAGAGAAAGTGCTGAGTTTTCCAGAACATCCATTAGATCCATATAACAATTAAAAGTGTTTTATCACTGTCTTCCTTTCAGCCATGAAAGAGGGAGAATAGGTAATAGAAATAGATAGATGTTACCAAAATCTAATTTCATTTACCAACAAGTTATTATCCCTCTTCTGAGAGTCCACGGTGATTGATAAAAAGGAGAAAAATACTTTTCATTTGAAGCTTTCATAACTTTACATTTTAGGATTCAGTATCCAAGGGCTTTAATCTCTAATAATTCAGAGCTAATTCAATTTTCAACCACAACTCATTTTCTCTGACAATCCATCAAAGGCTCAGTGTTATGGCTTAAAATTCATATCACTCTATTTTGGGGCAAAATGGTGCCATTCACTTTTACCCTTTTTTGTGCTACATTACCTAACTTATCATCAGTTAAAAATAGATTTTATTTTAAAAAAGATTTGGCAGGAATCGACTGCTACTAATTAACCTATTGCTCAAAATGATTCTATGAATGCAGCAGCAGGAGCTTTGTAGCTTTGGTACAGATCACATTTTGGATAAATAGCTTAATTAACTTCTTAAACTCATCTCTTTTGAGGTTTTAACATGAGTGGCTATGTGGATCACATGCAGTACGTTGCAACATGGTATGGACAGCAGCTGTTGTTTCCTTCCTCTTGGAAGTCAATCATGCTCTGTGTTTTGTTTTGGAACAACTGACTAACTTCTTGTCTTCAAACAAGCTGAGCCCAAAATCACCACATGGCGCTCCGCCTGAAAGACTCAAGCAGACAGCCTGACAGTATTGCCTTTCTTGGGATTCATATCACCTACAGCACCCACCTCTCACGTGGCTTCTCCCTTTTGCTTTATCCCTCGGTTTATTTAAAGCGCTGGTTTTACTGCAATTGCACGAACTGGGTCTCATGTCGATTACAGTTTTATTATGGTGTTCACATGATGTAAAACAAAAATAGACTTGTTGCCTTGATCAGATTAGAATGGAAGTTTTAACGTGAATGTAAACATAATGTTAATGTTTTAAAATAGAATTTTGCCTAATAAATGTTGCTGAAAACATGACAAAACAGGACAATAGGTTCCTTTTTTTTATATCATGTGTTAAATACTATTAAAAAATATTGTGAAACTAAAAATATTGCCAATCCCTTAACTTGTGTAAACATTTGTAATGAAACTCTTTATCTAGATAAGGACATGGCTGTAAGTCCCAGGCAAATATTACTACTGATAGGCCTCTAAGAAAGCCAAGATACCCAGCAGCTTCCCTTGCACTGACAGGGCCTTACCAGTATATTGAGCGGTCACATGAACTGTTTATTTCCATCAGCAGACATCCTGGAGACGGATAGATATTTAAAGTCAGCTATTGCAGTGGCCCTGTGTGGGATGGGGCATAGTGGCATACTGAGCCTTTTCTGGACTTCACCTTTAAAGTCATTTTATTGTGAGTTTAATCGTTTGAGTTCAGTGATTCATTACTGAAATATAGTGTAATAATTTTTTACAAAATTTAGCATTGTGGGATGTCTGTACAAATGAAATAAGGTGTTGATAATGGCGGTCCCATTGGTCACGCAGAAGAATGCATTTCAGTTACTAGTTAGCCAAAACATCATGAGCCTGTCATACGGGAGTCCCCAGCCAAATGTTATCTATGTGAGGCTTCCTGATAAAATGCAGATCTATTTAGTGTAATGAGGTTTGAGAGCCCCAGGCCCTCTCTGAGAAAAGAGATATTGATTTCAGTCAATACTGAGTCAGAGCGTCTGACTGTGACAGTATAAATCTTGATTACAGATGTTGCTGTGGTCTAGTGGCATGCAGACTTGCAAACCTTTGGGGTTGCACCGTTCTGTTTCACTGTTAAATCCTGACAAACACAGGCTGGTTGATTCACAGATATGTAGGTGGAGATGCCTCTTTTATCAATGCTTCTTGATGGAAACAAAATCACCTGCTACTTCCCATAATATGACAGTATTGACTGTAACTGTCCTGGCTGTAACATGAAGCCCTTTGAAACATATTCTGCAAGAAAAAGTGTCATCTAATTTTCTAGAATGGAAATGTAGAGCTCTAGTTAATAATGTGTTATGCAGCTCTGAATTTCCCAGCTTTAGTGCAAAAATTATAAAAGTATTGATATTCAGTTTTTGAAGTCCACAGACTGTGAACACACACAGTTCAGTCTTATATATATTACACAATATACCTATCACATGACGAGGTGTGTTTTCATGCTGAAAAATCACCAGATGTCGTTCTTAAACATTTTACAGTAGCTTCAGGTTATCTTAGAGCTCAGAAACAGCTGTGCATCCATCAGGACAACAAACATCTATTACCAAAATAACATATTGATGCATTTAGTTTCATATTTAGTGTTGCTCGGTCACCAATTGTTAAAATGCTTTGTGGAGGTTGGCGTGTTGGTCCTTTACGTGTTTTGCATTAAGTGTTTCTATCATTATCAATTCACAATCTGATAAACAATATGATGACTGAGAGGAGGCAGGGCAGCCGTGTGTATATGGTAGCCTACTGTCAAAAGCGAGCAGGAATTTTATCTGACTTGGAGAGAATTATTGATGGTATTAGCCGCATTCTGTAAGGTGACCAGATTTCTAGAATGAAAACCAGTGACATTCCCAGTTCCACAGTTAGTATATCATTGAAATATCCAATGTTATTATGTATGAAACAAAAAATGGGGCAATTCTGGTTTCGTGTAGTTTGTCCACGTAGTACTGTATAGAACTATCATGCTGATAGACTGGTAAAAATGGGTACTTACTGGTAACATGGTAAACCATGGTCGAAAATCATAGTAACAGTATCCACAATGATAACAGTATTTATCAGGTAATCACTAGTTTTAGTCGCGCTGCGTCTACAACCAGTCACAAAATGGCGACTGTCTCTGGAAAACTGAGACGTCTGATCACCCTAACATTCCTAGCATTTTCAAATGATTGGAATTCATTAAAAGATGTTTTTTTGTGACCATAGTTATACTAGTCCAGCTGATGTCCCTGCACACCATCTCTTGTCCTCTCACTCAGTACGTTTACAAGCATGTTGAAACTTTGGTTCTAATCCAATTACGGCAATACGTCCATTTTTTTTCACACATAAGCACTATAATCACATTGACATCAGCATGAATAGATGTTGATGTGCTCTGAGCAATAAACCTCAAATTTGTGAATGCAAGTCGATTTACTCAAACCATTGTATTACAGATTTCTGCACATGCATTTGCTAATTCGGTAAATTACTCCACATTTACGCCTTAATTGTAGTATAGACAAATATCAGACCATGTTGTGCATGTGGTCCCAGTCCCACCTGTGAACAATTATGCAAAAAGAGAAACCAATGAATGAATGTCTGCAGAAACGTATTTGTCCAAATGTGTGATGCGTAATGCGAGGTACACACATGAAAGCTGTTAAAATGATACGGTTTACCACAATGCTAGTTACCCCACTCGGCTGAGCCGCTACTTCTTCTTTTTTCTAGTTGTATTCTTAGCTGTATTCCTGTGCCTGTTTTTCAGAGCAGGCAGATCATCCTCAATAGTTTCTCCCAAATAAACATATTATAGCAATCAAATATATGTTTTATATATCTGCAATATATGTAGCTGCTCTCTGCCAGCTACAGGAGTCACTTATCAGGAGGCTAACAGGCTACAGCTACTCTGATATGCGAGTGACTAATCAGAATGGATATGCAAATGTTGGAAAGTCATTTGTTTCTGGCAAAAATGCAGCCAAAAAATGGGAGAAGACATGAAGTTTCCCTCCTTCCGTGTAAATACCCAAACATTATCAAATAAATAACCAATTAGCTTTACTTTATGCCGCCAATGAGGCTGGCCAGCTGTGAGATGTAGTTTACTAGCTAACATGGCTAAAAGTGAGAACAATGTGTATTGTTCACTGAAGAGGGATTTGAGCACACTTGATTTTGACTAATTGGAAATAAAGGATGCAGGGCGATCGATCGGGAGGATTGAGTAATTTTATGAGGCATTTTCTGCCAGGATGTATATCATAAAGCTGCCTACAGGTTCACAACAAATCCTCTATGACTGGGCCATATATAAATTCGTCACATTGAAGGATAGAGTGAAGGTGACAAGCTAAGTTAGATGGAATTCATTCACCAATCATTGTATTGATCATATTGCACTGTGGCTCTTTATTATTATGCGTCGTTAATTATCAAGGCAAGTTGAAGCTATCAGGACGAAGCTATCTGTGTACAGGAGCATAATTACGGGCAAAAACATTTGATTTGTGATTGTTTCAGAATAATGAGAGAGGGTTTGATCTGTAACATAGTATATATTGTGTAAATGTCATAATAATGTCATATAATTCATTTACACACTTGCCCCCCTTGCAAATTACCCCACAGATCGCCACTGCAGGATTCCTCATCATCTTAAGTGCTTAATTCGGATCATTCTTACTTCATTATTATTCTTAGTTATTGTTCATCTTTATGCAGATATATTACTGCTCTTATGAGGTCGAGGCTTATCTCTCCCAGAACCCCCTGTATTCAGTGAAAGCTGACTTCATATGGCAGAAACATGTCCACTGAGCTTCGGTTTGTTTGGGGATCAGTGCTGCGTCGGCCAATACAATGTAAGAATGTCTCCTCCACGTTTTTCTCATGGCGCACGTCGGCAGTGTGAACACTGTCACCTTGTGCTGTGTCAGTGACTCAGAGGCAAAGCACCTGCTGCCACATCAATCTTCTTACCGGCTACTCCCATCAGATATTGGGAACGCACATTTCACTTGGAGCCCTCTGTCATTAGGCTCGCCGCTTTCTTGCTGACCCCCCCCCCGCCTTCCCAAAAAACATTCTGTGCCAAGCGTAAGAGATTTAGCTGACTCACAAGCCGTGTGGGGTGCCAACCAACAACCCGCCTCGCTTCAGCACACACACACACACACACACACACACACAAACGCCCAGTGGCAGAGAGAGAAAGGGAACATTACAGAACAGGTGTCATATAATTTATCTTATTTTCCTTGGGAAAATTCACTCTTCCACATATTAAGCCACCGCCTGTTTTTATGCTTTTATGCTTATTCTCCATATACTCCCTATCCTCGC
>OMOW01101533.1:0-12941 GCA_900312555.1 Lamprogrammus exutus
TATAAAGTAATGTATTAATCGGGTGGCTTTTTTTTTTGTGGGGGGGTGGGATACGGTCCATTGGCTGTTGGGGCCCCATAGAAACGGTGATGTAGCGGCGGAGGGGCCGGGCTCTGGCCCTCCCGCAGCAGCTGAGGCGGATCTCCCGCTTGATTACGGTTCACAGAGAACTCCAACATAATTGATGACCTAATTGAAAAACTGGAGGAGGAGAAGGGGGCGGGGGAGGGGAGGGAGTGCTGAGTGGTGGTGGAGGGGGGGTGCACACGGACGGGAGGAAAGACGCGCTCCAATGAGGAAAAAGTTTACTTCTTCTCCCTCCGCAGCCGCACACCGATGTGAGCGCAGAGGCTTTTCTCCTTTTTACGCACACACCGCCTCATCTTTCACCCTCACACACGGAGCACAAATCCACCTCCTCACCTTTAGTTTGTACTTTAGCGTGTTGCCTGCATTTCTTTTCTCCCCTTTAACTCCCTTTTATGAATGATTCTGTCCCGTCAAACTGCTGCTACATCCCCGGATACGTCGCCGTCCGCGTTTGCACGACTTCACCTTGGCACATCTTCCCTCCTCAAGTTCAGACGCCACCAGGACTCTCACCACAAACGCACTTTTTTGGGAAAATATCACCCGGCGAGGAAAAACTTGACACTTTCTTCAGCAGCGGCTAAAGTGAGCGCTACCATGAGTCTGAAAGCTGACGCAGAGCCAAATAACAACGTCTCCATCGAAGAAGAGGTGAGTTTGTGTCAATGTTTGAATTCCCTGTCACACCGAGAATGTTCGCGTTCACCGGCAGAGAGAGAAGCTTGTGAAGTTTGCTTTTCCGGTGAAGTTCAAATTATGTTGGCATTTCTCCTTTAGTTGCCGTTTAAGTATTTAAAAAGAAGCAGGAAATTAGACGGCTTACATCCCAAAACCTTAAAGGTGGTAAGAATTGGGTTTTGAACATATGACAGGTTTGTATTCTTAAAACCCGCCTTCAAACCTCGTTTTTAAGCATTTAATTAATATCTCCAGGTGGAAGTAATTCTACTAAACGGCTTAATTTGAATGAACCCGTTAAACTGATTTCCCCTCTTAAGCTCCATTGTAGTTTAATATATTAATATAATGTGACCTGTATTGCAAATAAACGGGCTTTATATCCGCATTAATTGGGGATATAACAACATATGTAAGCTAGGAAATGAAGTTCAAATCTCAATCTTGTCAAGCGCTTGAGCGTTTACTTTAAAAAATAACACTTATCTAAACATTTAACATTTGAGTTCTCTAATTGTGAAAAAATAATTTTGCCTCTCTTACTACACATGCAGTGGATTGGAACTGCTGTTTAATTGTTTCTGAAATAAAACATGAAAACAAACACAGGATGTTTAACCACATGTGTGTTACGTGTCAATTGTGCAATGCTACTAAGTCCAAGCTGTAACAGCTGTTAAAAATAAATATTAATTGGGTGCAATCACTTCAAAACCCAGCATGGTAAATGAAATAAAACCCCATTTTCACAATAATTTGAATGATTGGATTACTATGTCCCATGTTAAGGTTTTAGAGCTGTCAATCTTAATTTCGTGTGACCAGCTATATTTCCTCTTTAATGACTCCATATGGAGAGAGATTGAGGGGAGCGCTGGGCCTTTTGTTGGTTTTCCTTTGTTCCATTTTATCAACAACAAAGCCAACAGTGGCATTTGACTTTTCTTGGCCATGAGCAGAAGAATTTCCTCTTATTTTTTCTCATTACAGTCAGTCAGCCAGAGACCAAGCAGAAATGTACTCAGAAGATTTAACTATAAATTAAAATGCATTTAAACGGCATCATTTTGGAGAACTGTAGTGATATTTTTTTTTGCTTCCTGAAAATTAACGTGAATTAAGTGATGTAAATTGGAAGTTTTGGTGAGTATCATTTGAATGCAGGGTCTTCCTCTAAGCTCCAGGTTCACTGACTGGCTGGGCAGAGGCGAGGAGGAAAGGAGATGCCAACGGACAAATTATAACAACTCCCTGACTTTTTAAGTCCAGCTGAGCCGTCCTTCAATATCTGTACGTGCCGATTTGTAAAGGGCTGAGAATTGCTGCTGTGCGGCACCTGAAAAATGCCGGAGGGCCGACAGGATTGGGGCCGTGGGTCAGAGGAAGGAAATGGTGTCACGCTGTGCGCTGTTGTCCAGCGCTGTTCCTCTGGCAGCCCCATTGTACTGAGGGCCTCCCTGCTGGCTGGGAACTAATGGGCCTCGCTCTGCACTGTTTATTTCCTCAGCCACAGTGGACAGCATCGGCTCTCAAAGTCCCAGGCACAGGTTTCCTTAAAGGAGATCCAGGAGTCCCCAGCAGGATCAAAATGATCTTCAGTTCACTGTTTGACTCTGCACAGGATGTATTAAAGTTACTGTTTTAATCACAGAGTTCCTTCTAGACGATTGTCCAATCAAGTGGTCATCTGATGGGTTCTTGACACCAAATGGTGAAGAGCACCTGACATATAGGACAGGTGCCTCATGACAAACTACACTGAGTCAGTTTGGTGCAACTGTACGAAATAATACATTCCAATACAAAAGCTCTGCAATAAATCCTATCTCTGAAGTTGACGTTACGTTTTTTGTGATAACCTTGATATTTTTTCGGCTATAGGTATATCTAAATGCGGTGTGTATATCTAAATATTTATTACATTTAGTCTATCACCAGTTACATACGCGAGGGGACAAAATCGTTGGAAGATCCCTCAATATAATGGAGTCCAATACAACATCACAAAGTACAGACTTAAAACTCATATTTCTGACAGTGTCTAACAAAAACAGAACATCAAATGTAAGATTTTTTTGGAACACAGTTGTTCTGGACTTTACCAGGCTATATAAGAGTATACATTAAAAAAAAAAGGTTGATTGAGTGTAGTTGCAATATCGCTTGCCGTTCTTATATTTAGGTTATGAGAATCATTTGTCACAAAGTGGTGCATCCCTTTATTTCCCATCTATTTGACATGTTTTCTGTTTAGTCTCATTGTCTGCAGGTTCCAGGACTTGGATGTCACAAATGTGTTCCATCAGAACTTTTTTTTTTTTTTTTCTGGAAAGCACTGCTGTAAATATCTATCAATATGATTCTTTTTGATTAAGGAGGACTGACAGACATTGCGTATTTCCTGTGCAAAGGTTTTCTGCCAATGCTGTTCTTTCTAGAGGCATCAAGACTCAGGATTTCATATTTTCACTTCCAAACGTCCAAATTTATTTTTTTCTATTTAATTGCAGGTGCGAACACTGTTTGTTAGTGGCCTACCAGTTGATATTAAGCCACGGGAACTTTACCTTCTCTTCAGACCTTTTAAGGTAAGCCAAAACATGACAGGTTTCTCCTCCTTTTCTAATGAGATCATGCAATAACAAAACCAGGGTAGTTGGTGTGTACCAGGTGCCGAAAATGAGATATGGAAAGCTCTTCAGAAAGGATTATCTGCACACTGAAAACAAAAGGAACTTCAACTCCCTGTACAGAAAATGCATTTGAACCCTATTTATTTTGAGAAATGTCATTATTTCTCTGTTTCATCTGTTTGTGTATTTGATGTTTGTTTTTACAGTACAAAGTTTGATTTGCTCCTTTACTTCAAACTGAAACTGAAGTCCAGATACTTGCATATCTGGAAATGAGGCCACATCATTGTTCGTCTATGTTTTTGACTGGACTCCAATTCCATAAACGCCCTCCCACCCGTGTCCTAACTAACCAAATTAGAAGTGGTATCCCTCGCACATGGATGATCTTGTGGAATGTGTAAATAAGTAGCCCTCGCGATTGGCCAACCAAACCCTCCCTGTGACCCAGCTCGCCTACCGTTCAAGGAAATTTTATTTTCTCTCGTAACATTCGTTGTGAAATGTTTCGTTTTCTTAAGCCATTCATCCATTCACTATTGTATCACTGTTTTGCTTTTGGGTTTCCACAATAGGCAAACATTGTGGATAAGGTGTGTGTGCAAATCTGATCCCAAGTCTGAATCTTTAAAATTTTACATGCTCTTTCCAAAATCACAGTTACAGGATGGATTTCATTCTGTTTTTCTTTTCCAAGGGAGACGCTTGAGTTTGATATCTGGATTCTACTCTACTTATTACTGAAGCTAAATCTGGTTTGGATTGTTGCTACAGATTTATCACAGCCGGTGAAAGTTGTTTAATTTTCCATGGTTGTAAATCAGGATCAGGAGAGATCTCATCTATCAATACTCTGGTCAAGTAAAGTTCCCCTCCGTTTTCCAGGAATCTGCGCACACTTTAACCAACCTTTGTGCCGTCTTAACTTGAGTTAAGCTGAAGGCTTTATTTGGAAATCATGCCTAATCTAGTGCAATAAAATTCAATATATACCTGATAACATCTGCTTACCCACCTGCATCAACTACATGTGGCCTCCATTTGTCATTTTAGCACTGATAATAAAGATATCATTAATATTTTCATTTCCTTTGTCAAAATAAATTGAAAATGCACACAAAAGGGGTTTCTCATAAGACGAGAGATGTTCATGCCTGGCTTCCTGCATGTGACTCCCTGGTGGATAATTGGCTATCTTTCTTCCCTGCAGGGTTATGAAGGGTCACTGATTAAGTTAACATCAAAACAGGTGAGATGCTTTCTGTCATAGAATGGATTCAGTTTAGTAATAAATACTTAAACACACATTCACTCTGTCAAGCTGTCCTGCACTGTAAATAATATGCTGCGGGTGGTAAAATATGATCATCAATGCAGGTTCTTGGGTGTTAAAATGTTCTCCCATTGGGATTAGTTGTCTCAGTGTATTTTCTTCCCTTTTCTCTTCCAGCCTGTTGGGTTTGTAACCTTTGACAGTCGGTCTGGAGCCGAAGCTGCGAAAAATGCATTAAATGTAAGCATCCACCTGCTTGTATTTGTTGATACAGTTCCCCTCTATTGCCGTTGGATTTCTCTCCCTTTTTTTATAAATGCATTGCTTTGTAAATAGATTTGTTTTAACCTGACACTAATTATCAGGAATTACAATTTGTTTCCCCTTAAAATTTTCTCAAAGCCAACCCATTTTGTCTTTTATAATTCAATGGCAGGGCCATTTTTGGAAAGAGACCAGAGTCCTGTAGCCTTACGGTAGTTTACTTTGACCTTGATGCACATCCCTTGTTAGTCTGGTATAGCTTTTCTCATTTTGCATTTCACTGCTTTACTGTATTACTTGTTCTATAGCCACATTGGTAGTGTTATTTGGACACATCTTCAGTAGTGTAACCTCTTGTTTTGTCACCACGTTGGCAGTATCTAACACTTCTCTCTAGCCTAGCCTCCTTATGTGCATCACTGCTTAGACACACCAGCAGTCGCACACAAACACACACATACACCAAAATACTACTCACCTGCATGTGGGCACAACGCTTAGGGCACAAGAACACAAGCAGGGTAAAGCCACAAAATGACACTCAAAAGTCTCCATCGGGCTCTTCCCTCGTCTCGCTCTCCTCCTGGCCAGTGCGATGGGTTGAACTCCTCTGCCAGTGGCCGAAGGTCTTGCCTTCGTCATGAGGAAAGAGGGACGCAGGCATGTTGAAATATTTCAGGAGTGTATCCTTCAGTCCTCCCTCCTTTGAAGTCATGACAAATATGAAGATTTAAGCAGTTAGATGTAGCAGGTGTGTTTTCACACTCCACAGTAGAACAGCACAGATGTTTGCCAAGGGAAGCTTGAAGGATACATTCAGAGTATTGAAACAGGCCCTTAGGAAAGGAGGCCTTGTGAGACTAATGAGCTACAGCCCCTCAAACTCAGCCCTCTTCCCTTACCATACAATGTCCCCCCTCCTCCGTCTCTCCCTCAGGGTATCCGTTTTGACCCCGAAAGTCCCCAGACCCTGCGCTTAGAGTTTGCTAAAGCCAACACGAAGATGGCAAAGAGTAAGCTGATGGCCACACCGAACCCCACAAATATCCACCCTGCTCTAGGAGCTCACTTCATTGCACGGGACCCATGTAAGTTGTACGGCTGCATCACTCTAGGCTCTCTCATCCACTCTCACCTTGGCAATGCCAGTACACGACTACCCGTGTTACCCTGTATGGTCTATCTTATGTTGTATTTGAAAAGTCAAATGGGCAGGGGGAAAAAAATCTAACAAATTAAAGACTAACTCACCCTCCACATGCATGTCTCATCTCGACTCCAAGACGGCAGCTTTGCTTCTTCCCAATAGGGAAATTACACTCTCACAGGGTTTAGCCAACAATTGCGTCTGTGCTGTGTTTGCCTAAACACCTGCTTGATTCATTAGGTTTGGCCGAGTGGAGGTTGACAGTGCACACATTAGGGTTTTAAAAGTTGTCCCAGTTAGATTATTTTTGTCGTGAGAGATTGTTAACCTGTTAGCCAAATTATGCAGAAAGAAATCCTTTTTTACAGCACATTTTGATTACGTTTTTCTACTTCGTTGAATTGTTAGCTTCTGCTCTACTGTATATTTCAATCTGTCGTACTTGAAAGGTCAGTCAGCTGTTTTTTGTTTTCTCCGGTCTGGATGCTTTCCTGCCCTGCACTTCCCCAGATGACCTGACAGGGGCAGCACTGATCCCAGCATCGCCGGATGCCTGGACCCCCTATCCCTTGTATACCACCGAGCTGACACCAGGCCTCCCTCACGCGGCCTTCACCTACCCAGCGGCTGCTGCCGCAGCTGCAGCCCTCCACGCCCAGGTGAGGGACCAACCGGTGTGTGTCACTTCTCTTCCATAAGAATGCTTACGTACACATTCAGCTCTGCAGAACAACACGCGAGTATTAAAATGCAAGGCAGACAACGCATGATTATTGTAAAAGGTATTGATCATGTTATGGTTGTTGTGGTCTCTGCATTCCTACACAACTAAGCTGCAGTTTGTTTTTCCCAATTTGCGCATTTTACAGCTGCAAAGGTGAGATCAAGGTTAAAACCACGAACAGATAATTTAAGATGCTTCAAACTTAATAGCTGAAGTTCTCATTCTTGAAATATTCCCACTCGTCGTCTTGGCTATTACAATAATGGTGCGCCGCACAACATGTAGCCATTATTAACATTACTTAAATGGAGTTAATACAACGTGTTTACATTTTAACATCAGTCATTTTACTACAGTGTTAACTGTCTTGGACTCCTGCTTGGCTATCAGTGTAGATGTGTAAATTCCTTGATGTAGTGTAACATTACATTGAATGCACTTGGAGTACCTCAGATCCGTCCGAGTGGCTGTCAGCAGGCCTTTTTTGGACTTCTTCTGTGAAGGAGCCTGAGACATGCAGATGTTACTTTTCCTTTAGTTCCCTATATCACTGCCCTGCCTCAAACGTGGGGAAAGGAAGAACCACTTCTGTTAAAAAAATATTGACTTTGTGCTCAAGTAACATTTACGATAACGTCTGCTCAGTGTGTATGAAATAAGTTAAATGCAGTATTTCAATTTCATGTTTGGATTTATTTAGCAAGTATTGATTTTAAACATCACAGTACGAATCTGATCAGTGCTCTAAGTAACGAGGTGGGGGAGAAAGAGCTGTATGAAATGTTTCCATTGTACATTAATTACTGTTGCAGTATGCTACAAGGCGTCAGGCAAGGCTGGTAACAATAGCAATGGAAACTGTTTCTCTCGTTGGGTCACTTAAAGTTCATTGGAGAGCAAACTTCCTCCTGCAACGTAACAGCACAGGGGAGTGCTACACTGCAAAGCAGGCGGCTGTTACATTGGCCATTTTGTCGGGCACAAGAGGCTGAGGAATGCAAGGTATTTGCTCTGAGGAATTGTCAGTCTTGATGGGCTTCTCTGGAGGTGCCAACTTACTGTCCACGTTCTCGTTTGACCCAAGCTGCGTAGGCACATACAGGGGGGAAAAGACCTTTAATTGCAATCTGATGAAAGATCCCCAAAATGCCCTGAATTCTCTTTCACTGGCTTGCCGTTAGGCTGTAACAGACAACAATCAACAATTAATAACCTTTCCACATCTCTATGATGACCTCTAGGTATGTTTAGTCATTTGACTGTGTGGTTGGGGCTTCTGTCCTTTATTACAGTACAACGTAAAGAAATGTTGCCGTATTGTGACGCAGGGTTTAGTCACAGGTATAGAAAGTCAGACCAGTTTCTCTGTGGAAATGTTTAACACATGGAGAGGTTTAACTCTCCACATTTCCATGCCTGTTAATTACTCCAGGACTATTGTCCTCATGGAGCAGCTACGTGACCCACATTCCCATGGCTTCAGTGACCGGGGCTTAAAGGGACAGTCCACCTAAACCGTCTCGTCAAAGTAATTCTCAAACCTTGTTTAATGGTTTGAAATCCTAAGAAGTGAGGATGAATCACTGAAGCCTGGTGTCGGTTTGGTGTATATGACTGTGTTTGTGTTTCTTTAGATGCGCTGGTACCCCACTCCCTCTGAGACTTCCCAGCCTGGATGGAAGTCCCGGCAGTTTTGTTAGATATTTAGTGAGTAACCTTTGGTCCAAAAGTGTTTCTTGGTTTGCATCCCCCACCCTCTACTAACTGCTAACCTGATGTCATGCAAACTGAAACCATAATAAAGCAGCATAATGAGTAACTAAAATTGTAGAAAGTGTCACAAATGGAAATGCTTTTCCAAAGCAATGTTGCTTGAAATTCTTGTTTTTGCTTTAAATGGCTTGTTTGCAATAACTCTTGTTTTCTCTTTCTTTAGGCCTCTGGAAACCACACCTTTGTCCACCTGAAGTGAGGTTTGCCAAGCTCTTCATTAATTTAATCAGGTTTATTTAATGGACAAATGTGCATTATAAACATACAGTATTTATATCTCCTCCTGATTATCTCTGGGGGAGTCTGAGTTGAAACTATCTTGCTGTCGACAATCTTGCCAACTTGCGTACGGTACCATCTTAGCACTTCAAAAACCTCATGCAAGCCTAGTAACTCCATGGATCATCATCGCTGAGGAAATTGACATGTTGAGGTTACCATTGTTAAGTTAGTCCTTCCATGCGTTGCCGTGACTCTTGGGAGGTTTAGAAGAGTTAAGTCATTGCATGTTAGTCTTTTTGGCATGAATTTAGAACGCAGAGTTCTGTGTATCCTAATTTTCTTTTGTGTTTGTGTTGCCTCTTTTCTGTGGCCTAGACAGCAAAATGTTTTGTTTTCCTGTAGAACCCTGGTCTTACCTCTGTGACAGCTAGGCTGTTGTGTAAATGGCTTATCTCGCATGGACCTTGTGAATGCATCCCTACGTTTGATGACAATCCCAGTCCTTACCAGATCATATCAATGTATGTTATTATTTGAGCAAAAGAAAGTACAAATATTTTTGTACTTTTTGTGTAATGTATATTTATGCATTTTTGTGCAACTTAAATAATGAACCTGTATAAGTTGGATGTTTAGTCGTCTCTTGTGTTTTGGTGTTATTTTTGATCCTATAATCCTGTTAAAGTAGTTTTAAAGAAAAAAGTGCAATTTGTTTAAAGGGGAAGTGGGTGTTTGTCTAAAATGGAAGTATTCTGAACGTGGCTTATGCCATTCTGCTAAAATGAGATTGCTGTAAAACGATCTTTCAGAATGTGAAACTGGACTACAAACGTAAAGGGTTGCTTTTTGGGGGCCATTTGAAATGGGAAGCAGGATTAGAGTGATGGAGGAATTTAGTTTGTGGTTTAGAACATGTTTGTCTTTGTATCTGCTGTGCATAAGATGTACAAATATTCCCATCTTATGAATAAAACAAAGCAAGTGAATGCATTTGTGATGTACGTGTTTTCATTTCTTGTTCCTGCGAGTGTGTAGCCGGCGTTTGCGCAATTGATTTTGTCCAATCAAAGTTAACACTTTGACTCTGTATATTAAGTCAAATGATTGAACTCTGAGGACATCAGATGTGGACATCAATAATTCATACCAGCTCTTAATTTGTAATGCACCATTGCATTAGAGTATCTTTGCATCATGAGCAGAGCTAACCTCCACAGTCTGCCCTCATAAGTTGGTAAGCTGCACTGCTCAACCAACCATGATGGCTCCTCCAGGGACTTTTAAGTGATTGTTGTTAATACAACCAGCTGCCAAATTGTAGTGGTCGGAATGGTGTCTGTGCTGGTGGTTAACTATAAACAGTCTACGTTACTGTGCCAAAGTAAATTCTGGTAATGTAGGGGATTAGTAATTCAACTCTTTTCAGTAACTTCATCAGTGTCAACTTTACACTCTGTGATCATAATCTACTTGTATACTGTACTACAAAACCGTATCATGGTAGTTCTCATGTTTTGAGCAGACATTTTAGAAGTCCAAATAATTGCATTTTTAAATGGTAGAAAATGGGATGAAATTAAACCATTTATTTTTAGATAACAGTGCTGTTTTGTCCAATGGCCAATGCACTTAGCTACAACCTGTCTAACAGGTGAGTGTTAAGCTGTAATCACATTTGGATGGCAAACAAAGATGTGACATAAACCTTGGTCCAGTCTGATATCGGCAGTGTGCTTTATAACTAACTTAAAAGCATTGTCAGTTTAAATTCTTAATTTATTTCCTAAAAACATTAAATGGTCATATGAAGTGCTCTTCAAACACCACGACCATGCACATTTTATAAACGGGCTGAACAGACTGCGTGCTGCTTTTGGGGTTAAAGAGCGGAAGAAAGATCTCAAAAGAGGCAAATATTCAGCCAAGAATGAAGCATTTGCCCTTCATGGAAAACTAGGTCATTTAACATCACTTTCACGCAGAGAAGTTGGATTGACATGAAATCAATAAGCAGTGTGAGGATAGGGATGATGTGTACTGGAAGGCACAACATTTCCTCCTCACGGTTATTTTCAATCACCGAAACAACCTGAATATAAGGATCACATTAAAATGTAAACATATGTGTTTGTTACAGTATGAAACATGAGAGAGAATTTAACTGATATTTTATTATTTCAGTGGTTGACTACATTATTGTAATTAGAGGGGTGCACTGTTGTGTAGGAAACATTTTTAAACAAATTTAAAGGGGCTTTTATGTTCCAAGTGATTGTTCTAAAGTGAAACTGTCATCCTTTGTAGCAGTGGCTCAGCAGGGTTCAGACGCACAATTTTGCTGCAAAATCAATTTCACATCAGAATCTTTTACACTGGGTTAGTGCAAGTGGACAGCAAATACAAAATCCCAATTTTATTATGTCATATATGAGATTTTCTCCATTATTATGCAAAACTATATTTTAAAAAAATGTTTTTTTTGTGTGATTGTGGTCCTTGTTGTAATGTGCAGCAATTTAATCATCCTTGGTAGTTAAAATTATTCCCTATGTAATGGTGAACTGTTGTTATAAACATTTCCTCAAATTTCTGAATGAAGAAATTAAAATTGCTCTCTTTGAGCCCTTAATGTTTCAAACGTTAATTATATTAGATATCTTTCAATGACAGATGTAAGCTTTGTGTAAATAATATAAATTCATTACAAATTGACTTTGCATTTATATAACCATTCTGAAAAATACCACTTTTGCCATACCATGATAAAAATGTCCTCTTGATAAAAGTGTTAGAATATGAGTGTAAACAATAAAGATCTACATGACGCCTGGAGATTCTTAACTGTAAATGTTTATTTTGATGATGTGGTGTCGCCCTCTACAGGCCATGCACTAACACGACCAGCAGACATGAAGCAAAGTCTCACTGGAAGGACTAGGCTGCCCCCTTCTGAAGAGGTCACACAGGCAGAGTGAAGGTGTCTTTTGTGTTGTGCTCTCAAACAATTAGGACACAGCTGACTCATGGGGAAATAAACATGAGTTGCGATTATGGAATACAATTATTTAGGTGTTTTGCACATCAATAGGTATCCAGAGGTGAATATGGTGTACAAGATGGACAAGCAATCCACCTAAACATCACATCTTTTCAGCAGCCGCCCCACTCACTTGATTTCAGCCCCTCAGACTTTTTTTAAATATGAAAAAGATTTTATCTCCACTGATGATGTCCTCAACTGAGGGGGATTTTTGGACAGTCAATAAAAGGAATTCTATGAAACTGGGATAAAATCCCTCCGGTGTTTTCGTTAGAAGGATGTTGTTTTTGGAAGATAAGTAACATCTGATGCATTGTGATGAATCAGCTTAAGATTGAACGTGAGCAGAACCTACAGTCTATGAATAGATTTCATTGACACTGAAGGTCTGTGTTTTTATTGTAGCACTGTGTATACTGCTTACACTGCAAATAAATAATATGGCTGATTTTGGAAGATATTTGTGAACTCCCCAACTCTGCCATGCAAAATGAGAGGGAAAACTGCATCTTATCTTATCTTTGTTATAAAGTAGTATTATAATTGGATAGAGCGTGTGTGTGTCTGTGTGTGTCTTTCAACACAACGAGCACCATTCCTCCAATCGCCTCCAAACTTGCCAGAAACATTGTTCAGGGGTCTGGCATTTGCATAGGGTGCTTTGCATCTCATTTATGTTTTTGTTTTATTTTTTATTTGCACCACCAAATCATAGTAGTGGGAGATATGAATGGAACCACCCTGGCATGTCACAGTTGTTAATGACATTATGAGTTGTTTAATGACATCATGAATGGAACCACCCTAGCACCTCCCATAATGACATCATGAATAAGAGCGCCATTCCTCCAATCGCCTCCAAACTTGCCAGAAACATTGTTCAGGGGTCCGGCATTTGCATAGGGTGCTTTTCATTTCATTTACATTTTTATTTTATTTTTTATTTGCATTACCAAATTATAATAGTTGGAGATATGTATGGAACCACCCTAGCATGTCACAGTTGTTAATGACCTCATGAGCAGCAATGTAAACACCAGAGATTGGCTCAAGCAAATGAATCTCCATAAAAGTCAGGTAAGAATTGTTAAAAAATG
>OMOW01101534.1:0-13426 GCA_900312555.1 Lamprogrammus exutus
GTCTTGAAAACAAAAAGTCCATTATTTCTAAAACAATCTGAAAGGTGGACTCGTCAGACCACAATACACGTTTCTGCTGTGCATCAGTCCAATTCAGATGCGCTCGAGCCCAGAGAAGTCGGCGGTGTGTCTGGATGTTGTTGGCATATGGCTTCGTCTTTGTGTAGTACAGGCTTGACTTGCATTTGTAGATGCAGCGACAAACAGTGTTTACTGACAACGGTTTTCCAAAGTATTCCTGAGCCCATGTGGTGACATCCATCACAGAGGAAGCTTGCCAGTTTTAATTGCAGTGCCGTCTGATCATTGGCATTCAGTAGTGGTTTTCGGCCTTGACCTTTATGCACAGAGATTTCTCTGGATTCTCTGAATCTTTCAATAAGTGGACTAGAGATGGTGAAATCCCTAAATTCCTGGCAATTATGCATTGAGAAACGTTGTTCTTCAACTGTTGGCATATTTGCTCACACATTGTTTTTTGAACATTCCTCAACATTGCCAGTCCTACATTGCCCCTGTCCCAACTTTTTTGGAACATTTTGCAGGCATCAAATTAGTGTATATATTTACAAAAAAATAAAATAAAATAGATCAGTTAAAACACGAATTGTCTTGTATTTGTACTGATTTCAATTAATATTAAGTATAGGTAAAAGAGAATTTTCAAATAACTGCTTTCTGTTTTGTATTTGCATTTTAAACACTGTCTCAACTTTTTTGGAATTGGGGTTTGTATGCATCTATATGCAAGCAGCTCTATGTTTTATGCTGACAGAGTAAATGGTGAACAGAGACTTACCCTTTGGCTGGTGGCAACATCAAACAAGCTTATGGAGTGGTGGGAAAAGACCAACACCCACCCCATGCTCCTGTTGGAGTGCACTCTAACTTTCCCTCCAATGATTGACTCTTCACAGCTTTATCCAGTGGTATCTCAGGGCTGGAGATTTGCACAGTGGCATTGTGGTTAGTGCCTTGCTCCTTCATTAGAGTCTATGGGTCAAATGTGACTCTCAGGCCCCTTTCCTTTCCGTGATCTTGATGTATATGCATTTTGCTTGGCCTGCACAGGTCAGTATACACAGTGGGTCATGCTGATGGGCCAGGAAATGGTGGCTCCAACCACACATATGGCTTCTTTAGGTTGCCTGGGCACACAAGGTTTAGGATCATAGCCTTTACTGTATTCCTGCAGTCCTTAGTTTGTTATCATTTACATTTTGGTAAATCTTCAAACATTAGTGATTTTTAGCTCCTGTTCATTAGCACAATGAGGTGAACACTCTGCTGTATGCTTCCTTCATATGACCACAGTCACCACTCTTGCTACTGAATGTATGTTATGGCTTGGCCTTGGCAAGACATGAATATGATCCGTATGCTATGATAGTAAGTGTGCAGTATCAGTTCAGGGGTGTTAAAGGTGTTGCAGGCCTGTTTGAAATAGAACAATATACAGTATGTATTATACACACAAGTGGAGCCCTTTACATTCACTGCCCTGCTGCTCCAATAGGTCCTTAACTTTAGTGGATGCAGTGGTTAATGAATATCTTCTTCAGGATCATAGTGTGTGGGCTGGCTGGGCATGCATTATGCTGATTTCAGTGTGTGGGTCCAGATGGATGGGAAAGTACCTAAAAAGCTCACCAGAGGGCACTCTGCCTGTGTTCTTAGAACATAAAATACAATTATTGTTTTATGTTTTATGATAACTTTTCAAGGTACCTTTACTTCCAGTTGCCACTTTATGTCAATGAAATCTATTCTAAATTTTAAGAAAAGAAAATTTAAGGGAGGAATGTCTAAATTTGTTTAACAAAAATGTCTAAATGTTTTAAGGGACCCATATTATACAATATAGTTTTTCCTCGCCCTTCTTCAAGTGGGTCACCCTTGTCTGTTACAACCTGGAAAATGTGAAATTATTTTTTTTTTAAAGGTCTGGATACTGCAGGACCCTCACCTGTGTGAAAATGTCTGTCCCAACGAGCGGTTTTGGATTGGAGCGAAATATTGTGTCACAATTCACTAAATTCCATGGCTCATTTGCATACTGTCCAAAAAGCTCATTCTGGAAAAGACCGACTGAGGGGCTAGAAACACACAAATGCTGGGATTGTGTGGATTTGTTTGTCAGCAAACTTTACCAACTCTATTTACAGATCAAGGGAATTATACTAACTTGTTAATATAGAGCAAAATATGTCTCCTTTGAAAGACAGATTCAGATTTAAAAAAAAAAAAAAAAAAAAAGTATATTGAAATAATGCTTACTGTCCATATACATGTCAGCCATGGATTATTTTTGCCCCCACTTTAGAAACCAGTACCTCTTCTGATGCACATATGAACGTTAGGTGTTTTATCATTATAGACAAAAGAAGAAAAAAACAGAATAAACCATAAATGTCAGGATGCACAGAAAATTCCGTAAAGTTTATATCAGAAGAAAAAGTAGACTCAGTAACACATAGTGGTGAGTGTGTGTGTGTGTGTGTGTGTGTGTGTGTGTGTGTACGAGTGTGTGTGTGTGTGTGTGAGGGGGCGGTGATGATTCACAAGTCAGATTTCTCAGGAACAGCCACACCACTAGAAGCAGAAGCAGGTTAATGTTGTCCAGTGAGGAGAGGATTTTACTTGTCTTCTATTTGGTAGGGACGGACACTGGACATATTGTTTTGTTTGCTGACTGTGACCTTTGAATTTGTCAACAGTACAACTGTCAAGATGTCCAGAGTTGCCAGTTTGTCAAAACTGCGCCAAGAGAGGATGAGAGAGATCAATCTGCGGGTGAGTTGGCATTATGTTAATAGCATAACATTGACAGTAAGATTAGAAACTGTGACAGTAGGTTCAGACTGACTTTAGAGTCCCCGATGTGTTTTAATAACAGGCAACATAGCCACCATGTATCAGGAAGCCAGTGCAAAATAGTGTTACAAAAGAGGAAGAGGTTCACTTACTGGTAACGACACTTGTGATTGGTGATTTGTTTCTGACTTCTTCTGCCTCAGTTTCTCCCTGTTTCTATCTTTGTCCCCCTGCCCCCACCCTTCCTGTGCTCTATGTCTCTCTGTTCCTTTCTCTAAAGAGGACAAAATTGTAACTGTGTCACGTTGTGCTAAATTTAATTAATGAGCTTGATGACTGTGATGACAAGCTGGCTGTACATGAGTACATGATTTAACAGTTCTCTGTTTCACTATGACGTCAACATGAACGTTTCCTACACCTGACTGTATGGATGCATTACTAGCGGGACAATCAATTGATGATTTTCAAACATGAAAAATATCAAATCTTCCTCCACCACTAAAATCAGTTAATCTTAGGCAGGAAATATGCCATGCAGTCACACATCGACAAAGCCTAGTGATTATAGGAATGTCAGCATTTGGCCAGGCTGAAGGGTATTTCCAGGCTTAAATCATTGTAGAAACTGAGCTCACTCGAACCTGAATGTAGTCATAATTCAACTTGAAACAACAACATCCCAAAGTTAGTTTTATTTTGATTTTAAATGGCCTGTAGCAGTGTTGCTCACTGCTGACACTTGTGACCATAGCTAGGCAAAATTAAAGTGTACTTCTGTCCTGACATGATGCTTTCTCTGTTGCTTTTATTTTTGCTACATGTTGTGTGAACAAGAAATCTGTATAAGCAACCTTCTGGTCAGAAACCTGCTTTTGTTACTTGAAGGTTGCCGCTGTCCTACTGCTGGATGACAGTGAGAGTGAAAACTATTTCTAATGTAAAAACACTAGATAAGTGTGTGTATTTGTGTAGGTGTGCGTGTGTGTTATGTGCATGCTTGCTTGCACACAGTATTCTTGCTTGCTGAATATTTGACCAGCAACTGTTGCCATAGAAATGGCAGTGGGTATGTGTGAGATATCAGCGCTTTCTGTGGGAGTGTGGAAGTCTTCAAAACACGCTGTCTTATCAGTATATAACAAATCACACAACCTGGATGCACTGCATCTCTGTGTGCAGAAATGCTGTGATGCATTGCTGCACACCCTTACATCTCCATTTCAAATGACATATGGTATGACTATGCCAGGGTCAAGGGGGAAGTTAAAATTCACTTCCCTAAAATATTTTTAGCTGCTGTTTGGGTAGGCCACTGAATATCCTGGTGTTTGTGAAAGCATCAGTGTTAAGGGCAACAAGATAATTCTGTAATATGGGGCACTACCTCTGAGACCTCTGGTCCTGTATGATGGCCTCATATTTCTTTACCACGCAGAGCAATCAATGGACCTTATGGCTGCTATATGCATTACAGAGCAACCATATCACCTTTGAATTACATTGATGTGCAACTGTTTTGTATTACAAAGTAAGTATTGGGGCAAGCCAGATTCAGACATTAAGATGTCCAGAATCGTCATATTGAAAATATCTGCACTGCCAACGTGGGTTTGTTGGTCAGCAGGATTACGCAAAACCCAAGGTGATCTTCCAATAGGTGTGTACTGGTGGATTGAAATTTGTTATGTACGTCAGACAGGGGTCACAGAAATAGAATCACTGTGAAGTACCAAATAGGGATAGAAACAAAGAACCTACCACCGTTATGTAACCAAGATGAAGATTATGTTCGTAATATGTGATTGATTTTGACGTCATAGGCCAAGTATGCAATCAAATTGCAATTTTATTCTTTCATACCCATTAAACACTGAGGTACGTGTTCAGAATTGTGAATTTTTGTTTTGCTTTTGTTTTACGTGAAGAATTCTTCTTGTCAGAATCAATCAATGGGGCTAAATCCAGAATATCCACAATTGTGGCTTTCTGTGAGAGCTCATAAACTATTGATGATAGAGATGTGTTTTAGATTGTAGATGTAGGTTAATAAGATAAGCAAATAAGTTGGTAATGGTTATTTTTCTTTTCTCTATTTCATCATTGAGAGATGGTCTGTCAGACTGAGGCAGAATTGCAAAACTGTTGGGCTTTGGTGGAGGCATGCTCTCTTTTTAAAGTGCCCCTCTTGTTTAATTTGTCATTCCTTCATTACGTCTGTATGGCGACTAAATGATGGTGGAGGATCTGGAGAATTCTAGAGCAGAGGCTAATTCCTCATCTTTTTTCTTTTTGCTCCTTGTAAATGCCAATTATATTTGTAGAGCTTTCATGGTAAAGATGTAGAAATCTGTCTTGCCACAATCTGTCCAAGCAGACTTCTGCTTTTAACAGAGTTCATGTGATCATCACAAGGGCTTCTTCTCTTCTGAGTCTTCTTCTATGAACAGAACACAAACACACAGGAGAGAGAGAGGGAAGTGCTAAGGAAGAATGGCAGAAGCTGTTTTTTATTGAATAGCATTGAACCTTTATTGTGGAGGGGTTAAAATAATGTAAATTGTACATTTACAATAGATTGCTGGCAAGTAAGGTAGCAATAATTTACTGTCATTGGAGCCACAGAAGCACAAACAGACATGCCTTCAGGGCTAGGATGCATGCCAGAGTTTCATTTTTCTTTGTACACATCACATGAGAGCGCGGTGGCACCACATAGATTGGGAGGTGTTAAATTGCAGTAACTTCCTGTAAGAAATGCACGCTGCTAAAGTTCAACCTCTTCCACGCATTACAGGACAGTTAAAAGCAGAAACAAATAACCATCAAAGACAAATTCAGACACGATGGATGTTTTTCATCTGCTGCACAAAATGCAATATCAGATTGATGAATGTTATTCTGTCATATTATATTTGTTTGAACTGCTTTCTGAAATACCCCTCATCAACCATTGTTATATCTCTCTAATGTTTCTAAACTCATTGAAAAAGTGTAACTGCTCTTGATGAATGCATCCTCGCTTGAAGGAATATATGGTGACAAATTTCAAAATCGGAACGCAAATCCAAACAATTTATTTTAAGATTTTAACATGTATCTATTACTGTAGATGCACTTATAGCCTAGTACATTGCAAACACTTACACAATCTAGGTACATTAAACTCTGTAAAGCAGAGATACTTTGAAAATAATTTCTTAATATTCAAATAAAAACAAAGAGCAAGAAAAAATAAAACAGATGAAATTATGTAAAGATCTTGGACACTTGCACAACACTGTATAGTATTTACTGTATATTAAGGTCAAATAAATTTTTTAACATAATTTATACTTTGAAGGCAATATAATGAGTTGTAATACACAAAACATGGGTCAAGGCACAAACAACCAGCTCCATCTTACTTCATACTGAGGTATTTCCTTAGCTTATCACTCATAACATAAATAAAAGACTTAGACCATTTTTAAACCTGATTGGTTAATATGTGGCTATGCTGTAAGTATAGTAGTCATCTAGTTTGTTGTAACCATGTTTGAGGTGAGGTGTGTGACAGACCCATACTGAATGTGTTTTCCGAGGCCTCAGTATTATACACTAAAACACAATACTTGCTTACTTACAAGCTATGATACAGAATACATGCATACAATGCAAACATACATTCAAATATTTTGAAACAGCGACCAGAAACACAACAGCACAACAAGACCCTACAGAAATGATGGGTCCCATAGAATACAATAAATTAACGTATTTATAAGATATCATATCTTATTCCTAGTGAAATGTCGTAAAAGAAACTAGGCTGGATGAATTTCGATACAAGTAGCATTATTTACAACAGCGCACAGCATGGCTTCAAACAGAGTGTACTGACATGCTGAAAGAGAACATTCAGTAAAAGAGAACATGAATCAGGAACTGTTTATTGCCACTCATGTTACACAAAGTCCTATTCAAACTCTGTTACCCCTTTGAAGTGAGTTTCAGTCATGTCGACTGACACAGGTTGACCTCTTCAGCATCCGTCCTGTCTTTGTGCTGACCACCTTCATCCTCTTTCAGGACTGAACCAAGTGAAACTCCAGGAAAACAACAATGGATTATTCCAGGACAACACAAACGAAACTACAGCAGGTCCAGTAAATAAAGATGGCCAACTTCTTTTCACCACTGGTTGTGGTGGAGCTTCTTCTTTTTTCATTTAGACTGAAATATCTTTAAAAAAAAACAAATGCATACATTTAAACACCTTACCCTGGTAAACTGTGTTGAAATAGAAGTAATTAAAGTAAAATTTCAATGTGATCTGAAGGATACCATGAAATGTTTAGACATTAGAATGAATTTGGAGGAACTGCTTTTGTTTGAAAAACACAACTGGTCTATGCTGTGGTCCTCAGTAGGCCACAGAAAGCAATACTTGGTAAATATGACATAGTGAGGGCACTGAGGAGTACAACCCTGGTATTGAAAGTTGAAATTATGGTAGCACCACTCAAGTGCTACAATTCTGAAGACAAAGGTTGTTTCTGCTCCTTTACACACTGTGTGGCTCACTCTGCTCAGCGTCTCACCTAAAAATGTTCAGATAATCAAAAAGAATCTCAGAAAACAAATGATACTTCACACAGATTTAATCTTTTTTAAATGGGACAAAATTTCAGTGTAAGTGCTGCCCCTTGAATTACTTTGTGTTATTATGTTGCAAATAGGTCTTTTTTTTCCAGGGCCCAACAATAAGACATGCTTTTACCTATAAAGGTGTAGGATTGGATAGTAGTTAACACACATTTAATAATTAACAAATCAACCAGTTGAAGGGTTCTATGTCCTAACAAGTGAATGATGACACCTCACACTGGACTATGATTAACACAAAAATGTGAGTATGACGTATACATGAAGTGTTGCTTAATGAGGAGAGCCAGGTGAAGAAATGCATGCAGCGGTATCTTAATGCGATTGTGGTCATAAAGAAAATGTAGTTGTCAACACAAGAATAAAATTAATGGCCTACAGAAAATAAACTGTTGCTTTCACAGCTAGCACACAGGTAGCCTGGAGCTCACTTAATAGCAGGAGCTGTGTTGAGTTAATACAGAAATGTGGACTGGAGTAGCAGAAGTCTATCGGCTCATATTTGTCCCCTGGCAGTGAACACCTCCACTGCTGAAACACAGAGGTGATCATTCAGATGATCATCATCATATTGTCAAGATTGTGTGTTTTAGAAAGTTGCAAAAGGCTGAGCCGCAAGTCATCTAATAGGAACGTGTTATCAGATCCCCTGGCATCATATTATGTACACCCAAGGTACTAATTTGCATCACAAATGAGAGCTGTGACATCAGACGCTGCTGCACAAATCAACTTTTAGGTTCCCATGAGCTTTTAGACATTATTACCCTTCCACTACCACCACCCCTCGTATAGTGACTGCTTTTGGTTCAATTTCATTGACATCAGTCTACCATAATGTGAAATTAGAATTAACCAGTATGTTACACTACATCATAAAGCATCTACTGCGAGAAAGAAAAATTCTATAAAGACAAAGACACAAACACACATACAAAGAGAAATAAAGAATGTTGGCGTACTGGTTTTGATGTCATTAAACCTCTACACTCCATTTCCTCTGGACAACTAATGGATTTGGTCCATTGTGTAAAGAGAATTATTTGGTGGGAATTTCCTGTTTTGCTCCTTGGCCTCACTGATCTATTTTCAGTACAGCATACAGTCTGCAAGAGGCAGGATCAGTCATTCATAAGCTAAACAGTTCAATTGCCATAATGATCTACAAAAATATAATTCAGCAACAGAGATAAGGAAATCTTAGCGCTTGTGCTGAGGTCTTGTATTATGAGAGAGGGCTCACCGTTAAATTCAGCAATTTGTAAGGTGTTTTCACCCAGGCAAATTAGGTAGGTTCATTTAAATGTGTACTGTCAACTATGTTACAGGTTGTCTATCTTTTAAAATCAATTTTGATGTCGTCAGCATCAGCATCAACCTTGATAATTCCAAGGTAAGGCACTTTTATTTATATAGCACCATGCAGACACAAAGGCAAAGTGCTTTACAAAGGCATATGAAGACGTGAAAATTACAGGTTTCAGATCAAAGAATTTAAAAGACAATTGAATGGAATGCATGAATGTAAAAACAATGTAACAAAAAAAACATGATAGCATAAAATAGAAGAAAAGCAATGAAAACAAAAGTACAGTACAGTTCTGTTAGGAGCTGTAGGATTTGATGGAAATTAGTGAACAGGAAAAGTTCTACAAGTGTTTTACAAAAAATTAGTTTCTAGATTGTGGTATGACAAATGAACATTACAGTTAAAAATATTGATTGAATGTAAAGGAAGATAATTTAGCAATGCCACAGTGAGCAGACTTAATTTATACAACTGTCATCTCATTGGATCATTGGATTTTCCCCTCATAAAGTTCCCTCGTGTTCTGCACTGATGCAATATGAGTCCATGCTGCACTCAACCAATGACTTGTCGGGAATACGGGGAAAGAACTTTGTCACAATAAAGATGCAGCATTAAGCTAATTATAAACTTTGGTCAGCTTGCTACTGAATTGTGTTTTTTGGTAAAAGCCCTGTGTACTTGTCAGTTTGCACAACTGTTGTTTCAATGGACCGTTTTCACCTCCATCACAATGTGACATGACGCTATTACTGTGGTTTTGGTTTCTCATTTTATTCAATGTGACTGATTCTGCTGTGCTGGTAAATGATTTGTATATAATCATGCTGACTACTTGTGCTGGGGGGTGGCAGGTCCTTCTGGATTTCCTGCATTGTGCTTTCCACTGCACTGATTAACTTAACTTGGTCATAATAACCTGTCTTACAGGTGCAATCCGATAGTTGGAAGTCACAAGGTTTCAGTTTTGTCTGACCTACTCCTTCCTCCTCAGTGGGCATTTAAGACATTCAATTCTCAAGTATCACCATGATTTAGACAGCTACAAATAACATTATACAACAAAAGGTAAGATAGCGCTAGCCTGCTACTGTGGCAATGGAACAATATCATATGATATCTATATCATCTAAAGACATTTATAGTACATTTATAATTATCATCAATTTTCTTTCAGACTTTCTGATTTTTCAGCAGTCTTACGTGTCTTGTTCCGAAGCCCTGTCAGAGGTTGTCGCATTAGCTCCCATGGGTGTGAACTTGAGGTTCATGACTTAGACTCGACTTGGGCTCAAGTCACAAATTTGTTTGCAAAATGATTCCGACATTGACACATCTGACTTGTGACTTCACTTGGACTTTTGACTCAGAGAGCTTTGATACCAAAACCAAAAATTAAACAAACAAATATAAACTATACAAATATTGGGTTTTTATAGTCATATTGATGTGTATTTTCACAGAGTTATCAAGTTTATGTGGAAACCAATAATACATTTTAATTTGAATTGAATGATTTCTTTAAATTGATCATAAGAATTATTACCCTGGCATTAAATTGGTAAAGAGCACAGTATGACCTCAATTAGAACTCAAATTAGGACATTATTTGACTTCTGACTTGCCTGTCTTGACTTATGACTCGAGTGCCAGGATGTGAGACTCCCACAATGACTTGTTCTCACCACAGTGGTAGCTCCAACAGTCTTCTCTCGTTTCACATTGTTGCAAATATTTTGTGCATGCATTACACAACATTCTTTACTAAATGAAACCAAATATAAGCCTAAAAAGACTCATTCAAACCAAGTTGACAGCTAAGAAGCTAGTATTAGCAGACCAGTCTGTATCTTGCTAAACAATCGCAGTCTGAACAGAAAGCGAATGAAAAGAAAGAAGAGAAAAACAGAAAGAGTTCGATCCAGAGTTGCATATTAAATAGCCAATTGCTATATTGTAGCTATGTGATGTTTTGTGGATGATATTGACAAAAGTGTTATTTTAATTCAGATGAGTCAGTCTGCCTTCACTATAAAACATTGCAGCAAACCCTTCTGAGCAGGAGGAGACAATACAGGATGTGGAGGAATTATTCCAGGCAGGCATAGGTTCTTAGTGTGGTGAAGTTATAATTGCCTTGTGTTCCTTGTCTGAAACAGAGTGGACTGCTGAGTATCTAACCTTGGAAAATAATCCTTCTTGACGAGCTATCTACCTATTGTGTTTGCAGGTGGGAACGAGAAAAACAAGTCGTGGCCATGACTTATTAAAGTGTGGCCATGATTTATTTATCTTGTGTCCAGGAGATAATAACACATGGCCACACAGTATTTTGATTAACTTAGGACATCACCTCTCCCATAGTAAAGTGACTCCAAGTTTCCTGTGCACCCTGAGCATCAGATAATATGGGTGCAGGGAAACTACCTTGTGCCTTTCCAGTCGTTGCTTATAAGACCATTTATTTAATCAGACCATGTGATTTCCTCTCATTTTGCATTTAAAAAAAGTCTGAAAATCAAATTTGATCACAGCAAAACACACGCTCAAATTTATTTTATTTCATAACAGATCGTTATTTACAGGGCCCCTAAAGTTACAGGAGAAGTAGCAGGACAGATTCTTGCAACCTCTACCATAGGATTTTAATGTATTTTGTAAATTCATTGTTTATGAAGACCCCAAAACGTTTTTCCACTTTGGATTCGTGTAATTAGGTTTGAGTCATAGAAAATGGAGCTGCATGCAGATCAGCAACTGTGTAGCCATACAGTTGATTTCTGGGACAGTACAGGCCATTAGACGTCCGTTGGCTTTGAGCGAACCTGTGCTGTTTATTGTTTTTGCAATAATTAATTTATTAGTTAGGATCAAGTTGGCTTCATTTTCACACTGTAATCCGGTTGAGATTCAGGTCAGTTTGATCATAGTGCAGCTGGCGTTATTAGACAATGGAGAAATTAAAATATGCGTGCCCACTGGCCCAGCAACACACACTCTTTTTCTCCCTCCTTGCACCCCCCACCTCTTGTATCAGTTATGTAATATGTAATTTTTTATGCCACTCCTATTCTCTATTCAAGAGACCATGTGACCACAGAGAAATACTGTAATGCTTAATCACTGTCCAAAAAAATCCCTGATCCCTGTATCCATGCCAGTCTCTATTCTGCCTTATTTCAGGATGCTGATGCTCATTTCTAGAAATTCAATTCCATTAGATTTTAAAACAAAATGTTGTTACTCAGTTATAGACAGGGATGATTTCAGAGGATGGAGATTTTTTGTAGCACAATACAATCAAAATGAATGTCCAAAAATTCAGTGTGTAGGAGGAGGCAGAGCAGAGGAGCATTGCAGAGAGTGAGGGTGTGGGCGTGCAGTAGTTGCTGATGGTGGCACTGCACCCACACGGTGCTTAATTTGGTCTTATACTCCCGACCATGAGGCAGGAATCACATGGTTACATGTTCATAAAATTGTTGTCTGCAGTATTCAAAAATTACATTAATGGAATAACAACAGCAATAATAATAATAATACAACAATCATAATAATGTTTGGGATGTATTGCAAACTTGGATTTGGTCTCTTTGTGTTTGACCAAATTCAACCAAATTTTACTATTTAGGGCATACGTATACTACAGATATTGGTTTCATAAAACTGCTCCATCAGTAACTAGAACTAGAGCAAAGCGCCGTTCGGGCGTTTTGCCCCACTGCCTAAAAGTTCCTCGTGCTAGGGACAACTTTGAAAGAACACACACAACTTTTTTAGATTAGTATAGTAATACAAATGTGAAACAAATTATGCTGGGACATCGTCATAGTTTAGCATGAATATTTAACTGTGGCCTTAGGCAGCTCCAATGACCTGTTCAGCTTCCTTGTCTGGCGATTGTGCCCACGGCGGTTAGCTGAAAAGTCAGATGGTTGTTTGAAATGAGACACACATAAGCAGTGGCTTTGTATAAATAAGATGGTGAGTGTATGTGTCCACTACAGTTCACACCATGTATTAACAGAGTTATGAAAACGAAACTGTACTACATGACTATAGTGGACACCATTCATGAAAGGGTAGGGTAAATCTGCAGTCTTTCGGTCATGCAGATTTGCACTGTGCAACATCAGGAAAATCAGAACCTTCCTGTCTGAGTATGCAGTGCAGCTCCTGGTACAGGCTCTTGTCATCTCACGCCTTGACTACTGCAACGCCTTATTGGCTACTGGCATGTGCTTTCAAACCGTTACAAATGATCTAGAATGCAGCAGCTCGTCTGGTCTTCAACTAATCCAAAACAGCACACCTCACTCCGCTATTTATAACCCTCCATTGGCTCCCAGTCGCTGCCCGCATCAAGTTCAAGGCCTTGATGCTGGCCTACAAAGCAACGTCCAATATGGCACCCAATTACCTGAACTCCCTCATTCGGGTTTATACTCCCACACGCTCACTGCGCTCTGCCAACGAACGGCGCCTGGCGTCACCACCACAACGAGGCCCTAAATCTCTGCACCTATGTCCTGTTGTTTGACTAGAACTTATCCTCTTGGCATTTACTCTTGTTCTCTCCGAACTAGATCTTCGCTTGTGTTGCATTCAAATCTCATATGTACGTAGCTTTGGATAAAAGCGTCTGCCAAATGACTA